>JBBPFP010646991.1:0-16217 GCA_037974795.1 Kaempferia galanga | reverse complement strand
AGAGATATATATAATTTCTCCCGATTTGTAGCATTTTTTTTATTTAGTCATTATAGTCAAGGTTTTAAATCTCGACCCATGCCGAGGTTTCGGTCTCAGACCGAAACGATATAGTTTCAGTATCATATCATGCTGTGTCGATACTGTTTCGGTATTTTTTTTATTTATATATAGTAATTATTAGATAAATATGTTTATTGTGTATAATTTAAAAATGAGTTGTATATTAATTTTATGTACATGGAGCTAAATATCTTAATATTCATTGATCTAAATTTTAAATTAATTCTAAGATAAAAAAATTTATCTATTATAAGTATATAAATTAATACAAAAATGCTACATTAGGTATAATAATTATATAAATTAACTAACTAACTATTTATTTATTTATTATTTTAATATATATATATATATTTAAAATGATAAAAAAAATCAAAATATTAATTAAATAGTAAAACAGTAAAATAAATACAAAATTAATTTTAAAAAAATCTCAGAATATTAATATGATTTTTAAAATTTTTTACATTTTTAAATAAAATTTAAATCAGGAAAATTAATTTTCAGAATATTAATTAATAAAATTTATTAATTTTTCTAATTTTAAATATATTTATATTTCATTGGGATAATTTAATTAGGGGTTATAAAAGTTGGGAAATGTTTAAATTAATTAAATCAAAATATTTAATTTTTAACAGTACCGTGATATCGTGATTTCACGGCACTCTTCCGGTGATTCCTCAGGCAGCGCTTGTGAAGTGCCCGGACCGTCTGGTGGTGTCGAAGGGGTCCCGCGATTCCTCTTGTGCGACCCCTCTAGCCCGCTGCCCACGCTGTCTCGATGGAATCGCGACACCTTTCTGTCCCACAACGACAAGGACGCACGACGATAAGCCCACGCGATTCCTTTGCCGAAATCGTCGCTATTTTGGTTCCGGTTTCGGTACACGGGCGAAACGATAAGTTTCACCCGTTCGTCCGGCATGGAACGAAACCCTAAACCTTGATTATAGTAATTAAAAACACATTCATCTTAGCCCTTTCATTTATGCTACACTAGTCCTTGAATACATTAATTATAATTGACCAATACTTTGACTTATGAAGTATGATTCGTCGTAATACGATTGGGATTTGGACAATTTTGCTAATCCCACATCGATAGTTGTGGACTTTTTAAAAAGGGATTTACATACTTAAATGAGCTTTTATTAAATTAGGCTTTAGCTTTCTTAGGCTTGTGGCTAAACCTAACAAAGCTAAAGTTCCCATATGAAGGTTATGACCTTTTCACATAAAAACATATCTAATTTTAGACGTAATAAGGTGTTTGGAGAGAATGCATGCATGGTGATGGAAATATCATTAGGCCACCATCCAGTAGGGATGAATTTAGACATGATTTGGAGTTTGGATCTTGTCGAGGAAGTTACCCTAAATAGCGAATACTATGACACCAGGAACAGAGCTAGCATGGGACCAGTGACAATATATATATAAACTTCTTGGATTAAGTCCTAGAATTCAGAACCAAAAGGGCAATTTCAGAAATAAAACTGATTTCTTATCATTTGGTTTCCTAAATTATAGTTTCAAAATTTGAAACTTAATATACAACCTAGACAAAAAAAAAGAAAAATCAATTATTACTTGCCTTAATGAAACTTCGTATCCGTACACGTCCGACACTCGTTTCACCCTTTGGCCTCCGCACTTCGCAACAAACTATGTGCCTACTTCTTTCACCCTCTACAGCAAGCAAGGAAGCTCAATCAAAAGTAACACTAATTCTCTAAACTTTTTTTGTCCCTTGTTTCGCAAAAAAATGGCGGTGTTGACTTCTTTATTCTTTTGAAATTTGCTTTCGAGCTGGACTTAATGGCTAATTCTCGATTATAAATGTTTGATTTGTCGCCTCGTTGTGATTTGTAAACTGGAGTCGACCGTTGCCTTGCTTGACATTACATTGCGGCTTGCAAAGCGACCGGTTTGGGTTTTTAGCATTGTGTTTGTATGACTGTTCTTAACAATTTGCCTTAGGAAAATGCTAATTTTAGAGGTTTACCTAGACAATCCAGTTCCATGTAAAATAAAAAAAAGGTATCTTTTTTTGTTTTTGAAGAAAAAGAAGAGTGTTGATATCTTCAATTCGAATAATCAATTACGCTTAGTAGCTAATGGCCCGCGTAACCAACTAAACTCTATTTAAGAGAGTAAACCACCAAAGTTTTTTTTTAAAATGATGCAATATAGTACCACATTGAACCAATATCCTAGCTCCGCCCCTGTATGACACCCTAGTTTAGGGGATATATTGATTAATTAAGTTGGTTTATCGGCATATATTAGTGAACTAATATTTTCTTATAGCAAAAAACTTAGGGTTGCTTGGGTGATGGTAGAGTACCAACTAGAGGTGATTTTTGGACAATGATTTGGACTTTGGTTATTGACGAGGATATAAAGACTCAATTGATGATCATTTTGACACACCAATTTAGTGAGTCATGGGCTAATATGATAGTTTTATAGGTTTGATGAGTGAAATTCTATTAACTTAGCTTAGTGTCCCTCTTTTTGAACCTACAAAGTCGTTATATTTGGTATCAAAGTGGACTGAATTTCCAACCAAGCTATGTTGGTTGGCACGAATTGAATTTACTCTTTCAACCAAGAGTGGCATCGATATGGGTTTAGAGTCATGAGGCCTCTATGACCTTGCGGCGACCTCCGAGAGGTCATTTTTTTCCATTTTCATTATATTTTTGTACACACTTAATTTCAATTCCTTTCTTCCCCTTTCTTTTTCCCTCTCTATCTGTTAAATATTTTCCCTCTTTCATCGTTAATTTTTTCTCCTCCATCTGTCCATGGGGGTAAATAGAGAGCAAAAAACTTTTTAACCTCTGTAAAGATGGTTAATTTTTTCCCCTCCTTCATTCGTCCACAAGATAAGTAAAGAAAAAAACCTTTTAAAAGATTGTTAATTTTTTTTTCCTCCATCTGTCCACAAGGTAAACAAAGAAAAAAAAAACTCTTTGAAATGGAGGAAATAGATTGTTAGAAAAAATAAAAAATAAAAAATAAAAACTAATATAATTTCTAACCTTATAAAATATACTATTATGAATTAAATTGTTCAATATATAAAAATTTGGTTTAATTTTAAACTGATCAAAATAAATCCAAATTAGGTCCACTTTAAACTTATTTGATCCTACCATGTCTACTCGATGGACTTTATCTAACCCTAAATTGATTTTTGATCAATAAGCATCATATATTTCACGAGATAATATCAAAATTTAAACTCAACATTCATCATTTCAAATATAATGCAATAGTAAGCATTATAATGCAAATATTTTTAATTGATATATTTATATTTAAAATAATAGTAAAATCGAATTGACATGGCATGATACCACACTGAAATTGTATCGTGTCAGTTATAAATCAAAACTTCAATACAAATTAAAATTTTAAATCTTTTTTCTAAGCCTAAGCATAGTGATGATACGGTGCATGTTGTTTGTAGATGATATTGTTTTGGTAGATAAGACACGTGAAGGAGTAAATGCTAAATTTGAATCTTGGCGGAAAATGCTAGAAGTGAAAGATTTTAGACTTAGTAGAGTAAAAATAGAATATATGACATTTAAATTTAGCAATATTAGATGTAATGAGACAATTGTCAAGATAGGAGATGATGAGCTGTATGAGAGTTTTAAGTATTTAGGATCATTTTTGCAAAATGATGGAGGTATTGAGAGAAATATCTTACATAGAATACAAACAGGATGATTGAAATGGAGGAGAACTAAGTGTTCTTTGTGCTTGTAAAGTACCTCTAAGAGTTAAAGGAAAATTTTACAAAATGACCGTTAGGCATGATAAAATGGGAAGAGAGGAGAGAGAAAAAATGTTTACATACAAGAGCAAAGAGAAGAGTCAGCCGTTGATGGAGAGGTAAAATGGGAATGAGGTACGCCTTTTGAACATTCGGAAACTTTAAATGTGCCCTTTGGGAATTTGTCGCTCTTTATTCTATTAATTTTGTCTTCATCAATGTTTGCAAATTACATTTTCAAGATCACACCTTTTACACATTATTTTCACATATTATTTGAATGATACCAATCATAGTTACCATGTTTCAAATGCTTAAAACAAGATTTTAAGATGTTATTGTTGTGACGTTCATAATCTATTCACTTCAGTTTCAAAATTTCCGGACTTCACGCTATGCTTCTTATATATTTAAAATTTCTTGTACCCTCAGTTTCTTTTCTTTATTTTATTATCCAATTAATATTTGATTTAATAAAATTTCATTGTCTCTTTGTCCAGTACTAGTTTTCAATTTTCGTTTGGTTCTTGTTATGTATCCCTTCTTAGACTTAGGCACATATTTTCTTTGTTTCTCTTGACCTGCAGCTGAATGCTTTCCAGACCGGACTGATGTCCAATGCCTGCATAGGTGGCAAAAAGTTTTAAATCCAGATCTTGTGAAAGGACCATGGTCGAAGGAGGTGAGAATATTTTGTCGATCAGCATGACAGTTTGCTCTGTCATTGCAATGTTCTCCAGGCCTATATAGGTTAATATATTCTTATTTTTCACTATCATAGGAAGATGAAATTATAATTGAAATGGTAAATAAGCTTGGACCCAAGAAATGGTCAGCAATTGCACAGGCATTGCCTGGACGAATTGGAAAGCAATGTAGGGAAAGGTAAAGTACTTAGAGCATTACCTTATCTTGATTTGATTATCAGGTATATAATCTATTTTCTATTTAAGAAATTACAACTAGTTTGGAGATCTTGTGACACAATGTAGGAATAAAGTCTCTCACCTTTACAAAATCTTGTAGGTAATGTTTTTGGGGAAATAGTCAGACTGATTTTGTGGTGTGAAAAAGTGTTTTGAAATGTGAAAGATAAATGCTTGCTCAAAGAACATTTTCAGTTTTATAAATAAAATTCTATTACCATACTGGATCTTGTTTTCTCTGGAGAATTGAGATTATCTCATTTTCTACAACATTTTTTTGGTCAGAATATTATTAAAACTCTAAAATTTTCTTTTTCTTTGGGTCCTTAGGTTGTCTGATAAACTGACAATTGAACCCTTCAGTTACCTTAAAAGGCACAAACATATCAACTCACCTTCCACCTGTAGTTAATGGTAGCAGGGTGATCATTGCTCAGTAAAGACAAAAAAAAAAAAAAAATTATGGCTCTGTTTCTAGTACTAGCCGTATACTTTATCAGCCTAAATTCAATTGGACTTGAGCATGCCAAGGTTGAATTCTTCTGTTGGTTTCTTGAACTTGACGGCACTTGCTTTTGTTGATATTATCTGTATATTATGAGTTTGATGATGTGGAAGGGAACCCATTGAAAGGTTTAGACTTTAGACCAGTTCAAACATTTAAATCATTTTCATATCTGCACTGTGTTTGTATTTAATGTTCTACTTTCTATTACTTTTAGAGATAGACCTGATGTATTTTGTCTATATAATATAGAATTGATTTATATTATGGATTTGTAAAGCCTATGTAAGAAACTTAGAGTCATGGTTGGAGGCAGTTTACGATCAACACTTGCTCATTAACACTCGGGCAAAGTTTTAATTCTATTAACAAGGTAAACTAACATTAGATAATAGATTTGCTCTTGATTGATTTAAGTTATTTAACCCATTTATTTATTGTATTATGGATCATTTTTCTACCTATCCAAAGAGCGTAGTGAGGGTTTGGAAATCAATATGATGCCTTTCAGTGAGGAACATAAGTTTTTAGCATTGAGAGAATCATGAAGAACTCTTTCTAGCATCATTGATCATATTAAATCTGTCAAAATTTGCAGCTTGCAAAAGTTTATCTCCATTAAGTCGTGGAATCAATATCTGGTTGTCCTTTCTAGTGTATAAGATAACTTTAAACTATCGTGAAGAAACAATACTTCTATATATCAATATAGCAGAGATGGTAGTGGTGTATATGGGATCATGAGAGTGCCTGCAAACTACCTCCTATAATAACCTAAGCCTTGTAAATATGTTTTACCACCCGAATAAAAAAGATTGTGCCTGTGCTTGTAAACTGCCTCTAACAAATCTAAGCCTCATAAATATGCTTTACCACCTGAATACAACATACTGCATCTGTGACCCAAACAAATACCCCTACTCTGAGTCTCTAACTTCTAAAAGTAAAATAAATAGAATGATTAGATTTGATCAGTCTAAATCTCAGAATAACTAAAACCTTCGTTCCAATTCCCTTCTCTACATCATGTAATATTTTCTATTTATTTTTACATTTATGTTCATGTGTGATCTTTTAGCAACTATTTTCCTCCTTTTGAAAGATAAGTACGTGTGGAAGATAAATATATCCTAGAATTTTATTGAGATTTGTGATCATTGTTCTTTTAACATTGTCAGTTTGGTTTTATATTGCAGAATTCATGATGAAACTAACATTTTATGGATTAATTGCAGGTGGCATAATCATCTTAATCCTTCCATTAATAGGGAACCATGGACCCAAAAAGAGGAAATAGCACTGATTCTTGCTCATCAAATACATGGAAATAAATGGGCAGAGTTAACAAAGTACTTACCAGGCAGGTGAGAATAAACTCCTAGTTTTTCCTCCTTGTTTGTTTCTTGTCATTTTGAGTTTGTCTGTATTTATTAGTCAAATTCTTTAAAGGTTATGTTTGCCCATTTGATGCTGTTTGTCTAACGACTATAGCTACATTTTAAGGAGTAATTGAATATATGTCTGCTATTATTTTATCTGGGTTGGCCTCTTAAGGCAAGCTTTGTTCATTATCTTATTTCTCAATGTACAGCCTAGTCCTGGAAGAAAAAATTTTCACAAAATTAGTTCAACTTCAGGCTTTGTTAACCATATAATGGTCTAATATTTATATACGATGCTCGCCTGGATATCATACTATGATAATGCATTTCTTTCATTCAATAACATATGCTCATTTGAACCTTCAGTTCACCAAATAAAACTATATCACTTTCTTGATAAACCAGCTGTATTTTTTTTTTATAATGCTTTATTGCATCTGCACCATCAGGACAGACAATGCAATAAAGAATCACTGGAATAGTTCAGTAAAGAAGAAAATAAGTTCATACCTTGCATCAGGGTTGCTTTCTCAGTTTAAAGGGCTTCCTGACGTGGAAAATTCTCTCTTGGTTGATGGGCAGACATGCGATGAGAGTTATAGAAAAGAAAGGTTAGAAGTTGAGGATTCATTAGAACGTAGCCAAACATCATCTGCCAATTTGTGCTGCTCTCAATCTGATGAACTGGTCAATAAAGTACCAATTGATGATGACAAGAAAAATAATAGAAACATTACTAGAGAAGAGTTTCAGGACTCCCATTTTGCCGTGTGCATTAATGAATATGCATGTGTTGTTCCTGAAGTACAGTATGAAGTTTCTACATCTCCAAGCTTAATACCTGAAAATATACCAGAAACAAATGCCGAAGATATGAGAGTATACAAATTATCAAATAATTCTTCAGTAGAAGTTTCCCAGAAATCATTGGACTTGGAAGAAATGTCAGAATACCATAACCTTTGTATTCGAAACAACACAAATGAATCCTCTATATGGCCAGATTTGTTAGATCATCATGAGAAGCAGAGTAATGCCAACATATGTGAGATTGATTGCTTTGACAACTGCCTTCATGGTTCAGGTGTTAGTCAAGGAACTATAGAGGAAATTCCAATTGACCTTGGTGTTCCAGATTTTTTAAATTCAGACTCCTCTTCTGTGAATTCCAATAATTCTTTAATTTTTGAATCTTATAAAAATTTGACTATGCTTTCCAATCAAGTATATCCTGGAAGTTCATGTGGCAAGCTTGGAATTTCCCATTGCAACAACAATTTGGTGGACCAAGCACCTCCTTACCAAACCACTGTCCATGAAAGTCTATATGGATGTTATACTCTTGAAACCCGAGAAGTCACTTTTGGAGCTCAAGATCAGGAAGTCATTACATGTTCATACGATGGCGTTGCTTATCCCAGTTGCTCTTCAATGTGCCTCACTGATAGCAGTCAGCCTAAGGTTACTCTGCTGGAAGGTACGGGGCAGGAGATTGACATTGCAAAGCAAACACATTCCAAAGATATGGTTTCTGTTACTCCTGATCTAAAGTTAACACCCAGAGATGTGGACAAAAATGTGCAGTCTGTAGATATGTTGTCAGTAGATATGACAGAGTCTGGAGCTTTGTTTTATGAACCTCCGTGCTTACCAAGCTTAGAGATTCCATTCTTCAGCTGTGATCTCATATCCTCTGGAAATTTTCAGCAAGAATATAGTCCTCTTGGAATTCGTCAATTACTGATGTCCCCTATGAACTGTTCTACATCACATAACTTTTGGGATTCACCTTCTCATGACGACTCAGCCGATGCCCTTCTCAAAAATGCTGCCAAAAGTTTCATGTCTACACCATCTATTATGAAGAAGCGACAACGTGAATTATCATCACCTCTAGTGGAACAGAGAGCTGACAAGAAACCTGGTAAACCTATGGTTAGTACCTCACGTTCATTTCCTTTGGATTATGATGACAAATGTTCTGAGATTAATATGAACAATAAAGTTATTCTTGACAATACTTCTCCCAATTGTGCTGAGGTGGCCTTTAATTGTCCTTCTGATAATCAGCAGAATGTACCTGCTTTGGATGATGACAAAGAAAACATAATGCATTTTGCTGATCATGCAACAGACAGTGCTGGTAAAGGGACATCCTCTCCAATAACTTTAAGTGCTACAACCAAATTGAATGCTGGTGCTTCAAGAAGGATAGTAAGTTCATGTACCATTTGAATTTTATTGTGTGTTTTATGTAATGACAATTTCTTTAATTGTGTGGAGATTCTTCACTACCTTTTTAAGTATATCCACTATAAGATCAGTAACCCTTTTGGCCTGTGACTAGTATTGAAAATAAAGTAAAAAGAGGGTGGTAGTTATTGAGGGAAGCATCAATCATTCGGTGCATGGAAGTGTAATTAGATCAATTTATTTATATTTTCATTTTGGGATCCATATTTCAATTAGGAGGATTTATGGTTCACTTGGAATAATAAAAATAAAGTATTCAGGCTCCGTTCAGAAAGTGTACCAAATTGGTAAATATGTATGATTATCACTTGTCTTATAAAGGATTCTTATCCTTACTATATATTACTATAAATAAGAAGAGTTACTCTAAGAGTGATTTCAAACGTCCAACCAATAACCAACAGAATAGTACATCAAATAGTTGAGTTGGGAAAAGACATGAAATGAATTGAAAAAGAAGTGGTACAGAGATTATTTACCTTCAAGTATATCCACTATGATATCACTAACCCTTTTGGCCTGTGACTAGTATTGAAAATAAAGTAAAAAGAGGGTGATAGTTATTAAAAAAACCTGTTAAATTATGCACCTAATCAATTGTTATAAATTGTTTTCAACAAAATGCTGGTGTAAATTCTTGAGTAAGTGTAAATATATTGAGACAAGTGTCTTCTATCTCTGGAATTTTATGTTCTTGTCTTGTGCCTTTTGCTTATGGTTTATTTTGCACTTTGCTTTCCTTATCTGCTTCATTAAGTATTTAAAAGTAGATTGAGCGTTCTGCCATAACATCTCCCTCAGTGAAATTGAAGATGATTTCTATCTATTTAAGTTTCTTTAATGTGCATAGTAGCCTACTTAGGGGAACACTTTCATGAGTTAAATTTCCATAGGTTTCAAATTCAGATATGGCCTTAATACTTATTAACAAAAAATGTGATTATTCATGATATTTGAATTTGAAACTGCTATTTGCAAAATTACTTGAAATCTAGTAAGATTACTTCTTACTGCACTCCTCCCAATATCATTTTTTTTTGTAAAGGTGCCCATTGCAGAAATAATCATGCGCTCTGAATGCAGTCTTGGTGCCCAATAGGTGGCATAACCAATTAAATTTTAGTGGACATCAGAGAGCATTGGGTCTAATCATATCCATTTATCCATGCAAATTGACCTCTTCTTTGTATAAACAATGGTGAGTATAAGCGCCAATTTTGCTACTTTATTTAGTATAACTACAATCCATTTGATTAGATTAAAAGTCAAGTTTCATTTAGTGAGCACTTGGAAAATAAGGCACACGAGGAACAATGTTCATGACACATGGGACAATGTTGGGATAAATTCACTCGATTATTTAAACATGACAATGCTCTAAATTTTCTTAACCCATTCAAAAATATCTGAGTTGGGTTTGCTGATCAATGGGTAAATATCATCAATGTTTTGTATTTTTAACCGAAAACAGAGTGAGCCAGTCTCTCCTGTGGTTTTAGACATTAAATCTTTTTTTCTGTTTTAGTTTCCAACCTGATTGAGAAATAATCCTTTGAATGTTTTTCTTGTGACAGCTGTCTCGAGCACTTGTTGCATGCAACTCAAGGGACCAAGGGCCTTCCAAGGAATTGTCTATCACAAGTGAAAAGTCATTGAAAGTTAAAACTATCAGTAATTCTACAGATGCACCAAATAATGGTCAAATAGAACCTTGTTCTCAATTGGCAGATTTCCCTATTGTGTTTTCTCCTTGTGTTGTGGAAACCCATAAGAACCTTGATTCAGCCCCAGAAAAAGCAAAATATTCTGTTCAATCAACAAGGCCTTCTCCTTTACTGGTTGGAAAATGCAGTTCAACAATTGATGATATCACACACTTAAATATGTAAGAAAATACATAAGCAACTTTATTGCCTTTTGTATAGTGCTGATAAGGAGGAACAATTTATATTAAAACAAACATGCAGATTAATTTTGTCTATGAAAATGCATAATAAAGCAACAACTTATATTATAAGTAGTATCGTCTATGAATGCATCAAACATGTATAGTACAGTAGATGGTTACTTTTCATGTGGATGTAGCTCTTTCAAATATAACTGTTATTCCTTGTAGAGCAATTAAAGATCAACTTGTTAATATTTTACTGGTTTTTTTTGGCACCCTTAACTTTCTAAACTGTGTTTTAGTCTAATATTGTGTTTGTGGTACACCATACTCTATATGATGAGGGGGTTTGTTCAATAAAAGTCAGCGTAGTTTTTTAGGTTTAGATGAACTAGTTTTCTTTTCAAAAACAACAAACAAAAAGTAAAATTGTCACTATAGAAGTATGATTAGACTTAGAAAATTGAACATCCTGAGAATGCTTGTATGTTGTGGTGAAACAATATATTCTGTTTATGCTCTTTGAAATATCAATACTTTGTCCTAACAGCTTTGGTGATACCCCTGGCATCAAAAGAGGGATTGAATCTCCTTCAGCATGGAAGTCACCTTGGTTTATGAATTCTCTCCTTCCAGGGCATGTAATTAGCAGTGACCTTACATTTGAGGTTAGAAATAAAGCATCTTAGTGATTTGCTTGTCGCGCTTTTGTTTCTTCTCTTTGCGACTCTTTGTGCTGGCATACTTGGATTATATTGTAAGAAAATATACTATCTACTAAGTGAATTCATCTTGACTACTTGAAGATAAAAAATATTTTGTTCCTTACAATAACTTCTATGCTAAATTAGCTCTGCCCTTATCTTCTTTATCCTATATCTAAGATTGTTGGCATATGAAATCTGTTAATCATTATCATCATGATTTGTGCTTGTCCCAATTATATTTCTAAGAGCTATATAAAAAAGTTCATAAGTAGTACTCAAATCAATTAAATATATTGGTTAATGCTTTGTTTAGTCTCCCTATAGCCCTTACACTTCCTATGCTAATAGATTCAACTCCTTTAACTAGAGCTATTAGACGGGTCGATCCTTGGCAGGATAGCCATTTAGCGGGGTGGGGCCAGACGGGCCGACCCATTATCTTGGTGGATTGGGAAATCCTCAACCCAACTCAAGGTGGGTTTCGAGTTAGGCGGGCCAACCCACTTATCGGTGATGCCAATAAGATTTTATAGTTAGGGTTTAAGGGTTGAGTTATAGTATTAAGCACAAAAAGTTTTTCAAATCGAAATTTTTTTTTGGGTTTGCATGGGTATATATATATAAGATTAGGGTAACATAATCCCTAAACTTAAAGAAAGTTCCACAAAATGGTGATTGTACCTACTATGTTATATGGAGTTGAATGTTGGGTTATGACTTAAGCACATAAGTAGAAGGTGAGAATTCCATAGATAAGGATATTAAGTTGGATTTGTGGACAAGTGAGGATGGACAAGATAAGAAATGAGAGCATTAGAGAGAAAGTCAGGGTTATATCTATTTAGGAAAAACTCTCGGAGACATGTACTTAGATGACCAATAAATACTCTAGTTAGGCAATATGAAACTATGACAAATATGCATATTAAACGAGGAAGACGAAGACTAAAAAAGGCTTGGTTAGTAACAATAAAATAAAATAAAATTTATTTAAATATAGATGATGATCTAGTAGGGCATAGAGCTCAATGGCGTATAAAGATCTATATAGCCGATCCCACCTATTCGGATAAGACTTGGTTATTGTTGTTGTTTATGTATTAAAAATAAACTTGTGAATATAAATATTTATATTATGTAAATTAACAATTAATTATATCTTCTAATTTAGGGTTTTATCATGTCTCTATTTATCAACATGATGGTTATCTCATGATATAATTTACTTGATGTATTGCTTATGAAGTCTAACACTGCAATTCATAAAGTCTGACAAGTCGTATCACATTCTCGTAAAGTTTTCCTCTTGGTTTATGAGGCGCACTTTAATCACATGAGATTTTAGAATTATATTTCATTTTGATAACTAATTCTTTATCCTGTTACAATATCTTTGCCCATATCCTCTTATTAAATGGTAGATTTAAGACAATTAGAACTTTTTAATTGTAGGTCGGAATTTTTTATCCATTCATCTTTAACCATTCTAGTGGTTCTTTTCTTCAATTACACATATATTCTGTTTTGTTTTACTTAATTTAATTTAAGTCCTAGTTTCTTTTTTGTTCTCCACAATACAAGATTTGAATTTCATCTAATAACAACATACGCTAAGGAGGTTGTCTTGAATTTGATTTGTTAGTTCATCTGGCATTAAAGTGGATTTCGACCAAAGGCTGACCCTTGGCATCAACCTATAGCTAGAGGAAAATCAGTTGTATATTCTTAGTAGTTTTAACACTTGTAATGGTTTAAAAACCCTTTGTCACATGATATTTCTTTATCTTCCAAAATCCACCACTATAGTTGTACAAGGACTCTATAGATGTTTTCTAAGTCAATAAAAAGCATATGCAAATCCTTCTTTTCTCTATATTTTGTCATTAATTTTATTTTTTTTCCATAGGAAATCAATTGACCATCTAGTTTTTTCGCCCTCTTCTTGACTTTATAAGATATAAACTTGTATGACTAAAATGGACTTTTTGTCTTTGTATTGATTATAAATTTTTCAAAAGCTAATGCAACAAATTTCTTATATCCAAATTTTAGGATTTAGGATATGTCATGAGCCCGGGAGATCGAAGTTATGATGCCATTGGGCTGTTGCAGCAGTTCAACGCTCACACCGCTGAGGTAGTTGCAGAGGCCCAGGAGTTGCTGAGAAGTGGGAGCCCTGTAACACTGAAGGACAAGAAATTATCAGAAGAAAGTGCAGACTGTGGCGAAGAGCTGAAAATTTTTCATATGCCATCGACTATCGTGGTATTTGTTACCTTTGATTATCAACTTTGGCTTTAGATACAGATTTAAATTGATTTCATAGTGAATATTTGAGTTCAAGAAAATGCACTGCCAGACTATATTCACAAATAACATGCTGCACGTGCAATGCCAAATATGATCATTCCAGATTGTAACTAATTTTATCAACATGAAGTTACTTAATATCAAACATCTCAAAGAGAAGGCTCTATTGAAATACACATCCCTCATCATTCAAAAACAAATGTTATCACTGGGCAAGATATAGACTGGCTCACTTTATGATCTGACTTAGCACCCGACAAATCAGAAGAATCTCACCTGTGTTAATCATCAAATATCTCATTTTTTTTGGTGATGTTTCCTGTCATTAAATTTCAATTGACGCTTGTTAGTTTAGCAGAAATATCTAGATTTAATTTTTTTATTCAGAATTTGAGTATCATATATCACATGATAGCTAATATGGACAATAAAAGATATAGTGTTTTTGTTTTGCTCCCCTTAATCATAGGATATTAGTAGTTTGCGTCCAGCATGTCTGCCACTTTAGGAACAACAAGGAGGCACACTTGTTTGTTTTTGATTAAATGTCAATTTGTTGCTAACATTGAGTTATTCTCCAGACTGAAGCTCGAGTTCTTGATTTCAGCGGATGTGGCACACCAGTCAAGAAACCAGAAACTCTAAAAACAGGGAGTCCAGAGATGACCATGAGCCCATCCTCGTATCTTATGAAGGTTTGCAGATAGAAACATTCAGGATCGTAATTACAAAAGGCTTTTTTTTTTTTTGAAAAAAAAAGTTTAAGATGTAGATAGAATATCCATTGAGATAGCTATAATGATTTATTGCATTTCATTTTCTTCTTTTCTTCATCTTTGTTTTGATGGCCTAGCCATTCTCAATCAGTAGACAACTGATTTATGCGCTTTGTTCATGAATGTTAGTTGAATATAATGTCGATTCAATTTCTGTCTCCGCTTAGATACACCACTGGGCGGATTTTCATTATCCTTTTACATTTGAAAACGAACACTAATCTGAGGGTTAATAATAGCTGCCAGGGACCTTTGTATGGGAGTTGTATATGCAAGAATTCTTTGAACAGAATTATGAGTTAGATTTAGTCAGTCTTATAACTGTTGTCTTTTTATTGTTTGTTAACAGTATATTTATTTGAATCACCTGCTCTTGGTTTCCTTCTTATCTTCTGTTCTTGGACATGACATCTCAGAACGCTTGAAAAAAAAAGTGTATTTGTCTAAAGTGCTCTTGGCAAGGGACAACAGGGAGAAAGAGCCCATGGCAAGGTCACGACAAGGCATGGCACATGAAACACTCCCCCTTTAAGAGGGCACATTGGTAGCTTTCGTCCTTTCTGTTGACCTTCGATCTGCACTGTCCAGGAGAAGACAGCAAAAAAAAACGTCTCTGCTTAGGTATGCTTAATTGCTTTCCTCTCTACAAGAATTGAAATTTTTTATGACTTGTCAGGTTTTCGTAATATTAAAATGTGTATTCAATTTGAGGCCATCTGGATTTTTCGAAGAAACAAAATCAGCAATTTGGATTGCACTATTTGATACAGAATGCCGTGTATGTGTGATTTCAAATAGTTCAGATTTACGGTCGTCTTTCAGGAGTTTAGTTTGGTCTCAACTGTTATACAGCTTCAAACCCAACTTTAAATGAGAAGGTCATCTCTTCTAGTTCTAGATTTACAATTATATACGACAATTATAAGGGTTTAAGATCATTTGGGTCCCCAACAAAAGTATACTCTCATGTGTTTTCTTAAAGCATGATCATGTATTTTCTAGAAGTCCAAATGTCCTCAGGTGAATAGTTCAATTTGAGAATAGAAATTTTAATTATTTTTTAGTATTACTAATAAAAAATATTAGCTTAAAAATAAATTGCATATTTATTAGTGTTAGAGTAAAGAACACAATGAAAATAAAAACAAATAGTAAAGTTTAATACTAATAAAAGGATTTAAATGTACTTTAAACAATTTTATCATACTTATTAATTTCAATACTCCTATAAAGAATCCAATTATTAAGTATCAGTTGACTCAGTCAACCTTCGATAATCTAAAATTATATTAAACAAAACTTTTATAATTTTTCATTTTTTAAAAATTATATACTTCTAATTAAAATTACTTTGCTCTTTTTTTATATCGATACATATGTTAAGGTTACGTATTCATGTATTCATAAGAGAAATTTTGACCGAAAATATAAAACAAAGATATTGTTGATAAATAAAAGGGTGTTATTTTTTAATAATTTTATTTTTAAAAATAGCTTCCTTAATTTTTATCCTAAAAAAATATTTGAGATCTTAATTGAATCCGATCGGATATATGCTGGAGCGGAATTTCATCACCGTTCGACTATCCTGTCCGAGGACTTAGCAGAAACAAC
>JBBPFP010645899.1:0-16231 GCA_037974795.1 Kaempferia galanga | reverse complement strand
TTTTTTCCTTATAATTTCTTCTGAAAACAACAAATAAATCTTCTGTTTTAGGGCTGAGATACGAGGATCTGTATGATCCCCTGTACGATCTGGACATTAAGGAGGCTCTCAACAGGCTGCCGCGCGAAGTGGTGGACGCCAGGAACCAACGCCTTAAGCGCGCCATGGATCTGTCCATGAAACACGAGTACCTTCCCGAGGATTTACAGGTTTTGGCTTGCTTTCTCTCTTGTTTTGTTTTTGTGGTTCGGAAATGAATCTTGATTTTAAGGAAGTATTGCCTCATTGGTTGGTTGGAAGATCTCTCTATTTTGGAGGGCGGAGTCTGGCGACAGACGTTTTTTTTTATTTGGTTTAGTCAAATGTGCAACAGATTAATCCCTATTAAACTGTTCATGTTTGTGTTGCTTCGCTTAGTAGAATCACAATTTTGGTTGGTTACTAAAAATGTTATCTACTTCTCAGGTTTTGACATATCTAGCCTGGCCTTTCCGCTAGCTATTAGGAACATTTAGCATCTAAATATCATAAAAATAAATCTAAATCAGTTTTAATGTCATCGCAACCTAAAGAATAAATTATATCCTGAAATTATAATAATTAACTCATAAATCTTGCATGTTTTTCTCTATGTTGCTTTTGTGTGGTATTGATTTGTGTTTTATTTATATTATTGGGATGTCATTCCCTATTTAACTATGGATGAAAAGTTAACAGAAATAATTGTAATAGAGAATCAATAATTCTAGAGGTTTGTTATGATGCCCAACAGTATAAGATCTAATTGTAAAAGGTGTCTAAATTTGTTAAAATGTTGAAGTTTTATGATGTTGTTCATAACTAATCCTTATCTTGCAATCATTTGACTGATTTATTGGCTTGGTCATCCACATTTACCATGAAAGGCCATCCTTTTACTTTCTTAGAGTTTCTTGCAAATATGTGATTTTCTATTGTTATTATTTTATGTGCTAACAAAATATTTGATTGTTTGTATTTTCAATCCATCACATTCTATAGCACTTCAATGTTTCAACTCTCCTTGCTAGGTTGTAGAGTTGTACACAGTATTAACAATCTTTTGTAATAGCAGTAACAGAAGCTCAATGTAATAATTATTAGTTATGACTTAATATGAATGAGTCTAAGATATTTTGGATAAATGTTTCTATTCTCATGTCATGTGAGAGGATATCCTTTTCTTCTGGTATGCTCGTACAGTATAATATTTATCACCATAATTTATTTTTGCAGTAATTGCCCTAAGTGAAGTTTTTATTTATTTAACTTTCCTCCTAGCTATAAAGTAACTGAAAATGTGCACTTTCACCCATATCCTATAGAATTGGCAAGTGTCCTTTGTCATGGAGTCATGTATCTTTACTTTAGATGTAGTAAAACATTTCATCTTTCCCCCCTTTAGTCTAACACAACTTTAACATCTTCATCTTACAGGCATTGCAGACACCATTTAGAAGCTATCTCAGAGATATGCTTGCTCTTGTAAGTGTTTCTTTTAACATACATTGGATGCACTTTGTTCTAAATCTGTAAATATAGTTTTGTATCTCTGTATTATGATCTTACTGTATTATGATCTTCTTTAAATTGAATGTGAAATCTTAATAATCAATATCATCTTTGGTAAAATAATCTTGGAAATTTTATCTTTTTCTAAAGTTAATGTATTTTGTCTATTCATTGAGTTGACACATTGTTTAAATGCTTTGTCTCAATTTAATAATAACAATGTATACTTCTGCAGACATTGTGAAGATAAATTCATTAATGTTGATTGAAGCATTCTGTGATAAGTCTTGTAAAAATGTAGCTTTTATCGATACATCATAAGGTTGATCTCTTATACTTGACTCTTTATATACCCCTCCCCTCTGCTCATGTCGGCTGACATTTTGAGTGGACGCCCAAATATTCCTAGTGATCACAAGTTAATATTTTTGGAAATAACCATGTTGGACAACATGATCAACACCCAAACGGACACTTGATACTCCTATTGATCACTTGAAATTTTTTAGAAATAGCCATGTTGGACAACATGGATCCACACCTGTGTTTGATTTTCATACCTGAAGTAACATAGTGGTACATCAGAATGTACATTCAATGTTAATGTAGCCTCGCTCCTTGTTGATGCTATGCATATATCAGACTATTTTAGTTTGAATTTCTGTATTAATTTTAAAAATTAGATATACTTGAGCTCATATTCCAATTGGATTCCCAATGCTTCAGCTTTGGGTGATGACATTGAACGTTTATTCCCTGCGTTGTTATATTCACATCTCAGACTATGAACATAGATTTCAATGCCTCTTGTACCCTCATATTCCTCCATAAATCAAATGCCAACTATAGTTTATTTGGCGATGTCTATGTTCACACAACCCAATCTTGATTTTGCATTTAATACCGAAGTAATTTTATTTTATTACATGACTTATGCACTATTACTGTTTGGATAGATATTGATTGATCATTATATGCTAGGGGTGTTGGTATAATGCTTATTTATTAATGGATGTGTATTCCATTACCTAGAAAAATGCTAAATTTTACTTATTCCATTACCACATGGATGATGCTGAGGTGATTTATGTTGATCTATTATATTACACAATATTTAACACTTTCATAGTGACATTATGAATTAAAGTTAATGGAATATTCTCATTGAAATGAGTTTGAATTTAGTGTTTTGATTGTAACCCAAAAATAGAAACATTATTTGGAGGTCATTTGAAATTAGGTTAATCATTTAACCGTTTGTGTATCTAAATGTTGGATAATGACTCGAGCACACAAGTCGAAGATGAGAGTTGTAAAGATGTGGATGTTAAGGTTGATGCGCTAACATACGAGGATGAACAAGATAAAAAATGAGAACATTAGAGAGAAAATCGGAGTTGCGCTTATTGAGTGAAAACTTTAAAAGATATATTTAAGATGCGATAAAATTTATTTAAATATAGATGAGGATTTAGTAGGGGATCAAGTCGAATGGCATAGGAGGATTCATACAGTCAACCCCACTTAGTGAGATAAAAGTTTGGTTGTTGTATACTGATAAACAAGGAAAGCTAAATGTTGAATTTGATTTCACTCTTAGATGGAATTATCTTTTTCTTTTTTTTTGAAAATTAGGCCATCTTCAACTTCAGTTCAGATCAATTTTAATTGTTAGACCCATCTGATCAAACATAATTTTATTTAATTTTGCTTGGATATGTATGCCTGAATTTTTAACCCTGGGGAATTATGTAAATAACTTATCTTCCTTTGTATATTTGTTGTCATTAAAACTATGTAGGAAAATCTTTTCTTGCTGTCAATTGTATCATAACATCAATAAGCCACTAAAGTTTTAGGTATAAAAGTTTGTCTTTGCTGAGAAAGGTATCTTTATTTGAGCCAAAGGGGACAGCAATATAGGACTCCAATGTCCAATCTTGGTTTAAAATATGAGAACTAGATTTTTAGTCTCACATTGGAATGGTTCCAGCACTGACTTGTGTCTACACATGGTACAGGCGAGCATGATTTAACTGTGTTGGCTTGAAACAAATGGACACATAGGAGAGGTATAAGAAGAGGGAAAGAGGAAATAGAAGAAAAGTAGGGAGAAATAGAAACATACATATTGTCAAGACAATAAGAAGTGTTACTTAAGGAAATAGTCTATAGGAAATTAGGAATGCATCAAACAGTCATGCATAATAACAAAAATTTAAACAATTGCAACACATGCGATATTTTTAGTATAACTAACAAATTGAGCATTTGAAGTATGGGTTTATAAGGGGTTGAATGATCTGTATGTTTTTATAGAAGTTGTGAGTACATGTATAGTGATAATGGTGAGAAGTTGATAATCAGATTAGCATTTCATGATTTTTAATTCTGGCTAGCATGATAGGTGTGTATATGTAATAACAATAGTAGTTGTAAACGTTGGAACATGAGCATAATGTTGATTTCAAAAAGTTAAGCATGTACTAGTGTAACCCAAACAAGCAATATGCATATGAACTAGTTGTAAACACTGTAACATGAACATAATGTTGATTTTAAAAATCTAAGGATGTGTTAGTGTAACTCAAACAAGCAATATGCATATGAACAAAGGATATAACATAAGAATAAAAAATTATAAAAATTTCACAAGCAGGTAAGAGTATTTAAGGATAAAGGTTCTTCCTCCACTATGTAGGATTCTCAATCGAGGTCCACTAGAATATTCTAATTGTAAAAACTCAAGCCCCCTAACATATTCTATGTTAATAGGGCTACACTTTAGATCACCATTTAAGCATCGACTTCAATAACTTAGGTAGTTGATGGTGATTGGTTGTAAGAGGACAAAATGTCTTAATAGATACTAAATAGCTATAAATATCATGGAACCAAACCTTATATTCTATTCATGATTTAAAATCTCAACCCATATCGGAGTTTCAGTTACGATCGGAATGATACAATTTCAATATCGTATTGTACCGTGCCGATATGATTTCAATATTTTTTAAATATAAAATATATTAATTTAAAATAAAAAAAAATTCAAATATTTTTTAAAAAATTTAATTTAAAAAAATATGAGATTTTAACACTTTCATATGATAAATCAATATAAATGTAAATTTTATTATATATTTTTAAAATTTAAAAAAAATAAAATAAAATAAAATATACATGTTAAATTAATGGGATAAATTTATTAGGGTTGGATGATGTCTATTTAAATGATCTCATTTATAGTGAGGAGTTTGATTAAAATAATTAATGTAAGTTTTTTTTAGATTTCCTAGGTTAATAATTCATACATCCCCTCCCTCCATAGTCGCTGCGCGCTCGAGAAGGACCCGCTCGTGGTCGTCGCGCACCCGTGGGCCACACATCTCCACGGCGACCCCAACCTCACCTGTGGACGTCGCGCGCCCGCAGGTGACACGTCTCCGCAGCGACCCCGTTCGAGTCACCGCAGGGTCGTGACGCTTTCGCAAGGATTGTGGAAGAACGGGAGTTGTCGGGGCGTCGCAATGCTCCCGCAACCTCGCAGTGGTTGTCGCAGGGTCGCGGCACTTTCGCAACCGCACAGAGGTCACTGAGGTCGACCCCACTGCGGGTGTCAGCTGCGTTCCGGTGTCGGGTTCCGGGCGAAACGGTAAGTTTCGACCGGCATGAAACGGTAAACCATGCATTCAACAACATTAAATTGTACTTATTCAACTTGTATAATTATATAGCCGACTATAGAATTTGTGGGTTATCTTTCAACATAATCAAATCATCTTTTCTTTATTTCCCATTATTTCATCACCTATTAGAACTTCTCTCAAGTGCTAATACATTGTGTTGTGTGTCCACGTAAAGTAAACAAAATGGGAAGTGGATTTATCTTTTTGAACAACACCACGATCTCATAATCCGTAAAATGGTTTTCCATGGTAAGCACTCTGATTTGTTGTTTTGAAATCAATTCTTTGAAAATAACCAAAACAGTATCGCTTCCTTCTCTATGCAGCCCTATTCCTCAGAATATTAAAATGAAAAAAATAGTAATATATGTAGAATTTGTTCCAGGTTGTTCTCTAAATCTATGTATCCGTTGTGTTGAAATTTTCACTATAAATCTACTAAACAAATAGAAAAAGCATATGCATGAATAACACCGAGTGCTTCAACAAAAAGTAAAATGAGCTTGAGAAATGCATATAAATTTACTTTGATTCTAATATTTGATTGAAAATGTTGATATTGTGCAGAAATTAAAATAAAAAAAGTTTATTGATGAAGAAAAAAATTGATTGTAATGCAGGTTTGGAGAAGGAACTTCTTTCACACCTGAACATTGTGTACTCCACGAATCTTGGTTTGAGTAGTCACCAACTCTATAACTGATACACCGCTAGATTTCCTAAAATCTAGGAACCTGGAAGAACCATTTGTTGCATCTAAAAAGCTCCAGTGTCCTGCATCCCAAAAAGTTAGACACATCACAACAATGAAATATTTAGTCTAGTGCAACATATTTCAGTAATGATTGTCTTGCATTATTTGTTCAATAAAACATATACTACAAAATTGCCTATGGTTATTTTCTTCTAGATGG
This sequence comes from Kaempferia galanga, assembly GCA_037974795.1. Lineage (NCBI taxonomy): Eukaryota > Viridiplantae > Streptophyta > Magnoliopsida > Zingiberales > Zingiberaceae > Kaempferia > Kaempferia galanga. The sequence continues at coordinate 10,098 of JBBPFP010645899.1, read as the reverse complement.
CCTCTTCAATGGCCTTTTCCTTGAACAAGAGGCAGATGTTAACAAATTGGGCAGCAATGGTAACAAGAGAGCATTGCCGTCCTATATATGTATCAGAAAGAATGTTGCTTTACAAATTAGGCTCTGCATACAAAAAGGAAATAACTTTCTATATTTCCAATTACATACTCCATAAACCATGCTTCTCTACCTATTTCTACATTTATTTTTATTTTTTCTTCTAATTTTCAAAAAAATTAAAAAAAGGGAAAATTAACTAGTGCCCCCTCACCTTTGCCTTTGTTATCTTGTTATGGATCGTGGAGGTAATATCAAGATCAAGGATAAAAATCTTTAGCCAAGCCAAGGATTTGGTCCCGGCTAACTTGAGACACTATCATGAGTATTGTATCAGTATCAATGGTGTGTTGAAGAAGGAGAAGGGGAAAGGTGAGGAGGAACAACAGTAGTGTCGATATCAAAGGAAGTGGAAGAAGACGAGGAGTAGGAGAGGAGAAGTTACCTATACAAGCTAGAGTTTTGCAAAATTTCAACGCAGAGGAGGAGTTGGCGTATGGAGGGAGGAAGAGGAACCAACACACGTGCTAGCGAGATAGCAATTCCAAAGATAATGCTCACATAACAAGGAACGTGCAAAGGTGCATGCATGGAGAAGGAGGAAGACGATGAGTTGAAGTCGGTGTTCAAAGGAGGAGAAGTGGGAGTAGAGGAGTCACATGTCATGCATGTGAAGGTCCTGACGATCCATGAATGTTGGATGTTTTGTGTGTCAATTAGCAAGTGGAATGACATGTTTCGCCCAAAGACCGACATAGAAAGAACCTTTAAACCATGATGAAGGTATGACTCGCTAGCAAACACAAACTAAACGATAACTCTAAATCTATATTTTTATTATGCGTGTACTTATTCGATACCTTCACCTTCTAAAAAAACACATCTTAGTCTTCTTCACACATAAGTTACAGTGTGAATACTATTACGAGTAATAAACTATAGACCACCATAGTCTTGTAAAAAAAGCAGAAAAGCTACCCTAAGATATGGAGAAGGAATGCAAACTCAAGACATTGGCAACAACTTCAATAGCCCCTATAGAACACTGTAGTAGTTCTAGAGAAAAAATGACATCATCAGCATCGTCATCTAGAGAAAAAAATGACAAGCCATGTTTGTCTCAATTAGTAGGAGTTAACTACAGGAATTTTATCCATCATTGAAAGCTATATCACTAGAGAGGAAACAAGATAAATAATGAAAATTTACATATTCTGATTATTTATACTATTAAATATTTACCATTAAATTAATCCAAATAAGAGAATTCAGCAGAAAATTGACAAGTGAACATGCTGAGTTGAATACTCTACTGAGAAATAAAATTTGATATTTCAATATGATTTGGTACTTCTCCTCAAGTCACACAATCAGAAAGAAACTACAGAGTGAAAACTAAGAATATGAACTAACCTGTATATGTCCCTGTAATATTCCACTGAGAAAACGAACTGTAGCTGTCATCTCTCTTAAAGAACAGCTGCTGTATTGAGAAATCATAAATAAAAAAAGGTTAAATGTTAATCCAAATGATAATAAAATAGGAATGTCAACAAATCCAAGTATGTAGAACACAAAAGTACATTAAGCGCTTGTTCAAAAATGATTTAGACGACTAACATATCAATTTACTGACTAAGAGTTCCTAACCAAGGATAGACATTAAGTTTGCAGTAAGTGAAGTGGCCTAATTCCAAGTTCTTCCTTGTGATAGCATTTGGATGCAATGATGCATATCGTGATGCTATCTAGAAGGCTCATGGACATGACTGAGCTTATGGAAAACCATAGAAACATTATTGTCATTCACACATGTCTGCAAAGGTATGATATTAAAAGATAGTTACTCGAATTTGCAATTGTGTATCTTTCATTTATTAATATAAGATGGGCTTGGGCATCAAATCCCTCTCTTGATTTTGTATTCTCTACATTGCCACTTCCTAACCACCCAAGATTCAAACTAACAGTGAATGGTTCTTTGTATTTCTATCTTATAAATCATCTTTTAACCTTAAGAAACTATAATAATTCCAGAAACCTTTAATTTTAACCACTCAAATTTTATCTCACGAATGCAAATAACAACAAAAGTCGTGTCAATAATTGCTGTTTTACCCGTCACTTCAGGCAAGATCATATAAACACACAATGCAAATATGAACTTTTACCATCACAAATAGGGAAAATCTTTGACCAATTGATTTTACTACCTTTTATATGACTTTCTAGTATTCTAATACAAAACAAAACAAAAAAATCAGCATAATTGCTCCATTATCACGTAATGGCTTGACTACTAGTCCACCTTCAAGCCACAGCATTTCGACGCAACTCTCAGCTCCTCATTCAAAAGACCATCTCCTCCCGCACACAAACCCCAATTAAAGTTCCAACGTCAAGCAAAAAATTTAAAAAAAAAAGTCGAGAAAAGGGGCAAAAAAAAAGAAAAACAAACCTCTTCGCCCCAATCTCCATCAGACACAAAATCCCTTTGTTTCAGAGGCCTCAGAGCCATCAAGGGTCTAACCAGACTAAGCAACACCACGAGCACCGCCACACTCCACAAACACCCTCTTTCCCCTCTCCTTCCTTCCATGGTCGCCGATGCGACTAATAGACAAGAATTCAACCGCCAAGGCAAGAAAGGCCCCAAAAGATGCAGATGATAACTTCAAGATTACGCCCCGAGACGGATCAATTGAAGACGAACTGGCGTCAATGCCGGAAGCCGGCGCCAGCGGAAAAGAAATCATTGAAAGCGAAGCATCTCCGGGGAAACCACATGAGAGGCAAACCGTGGAGGGAACGATGGGGACAGGGTTCGCGGTGGAGGTCCAGGAGGAGGAGCAGCGTGGAATAGTAAACGACGTCGAAACTCGGTTGGACCAGCGCACCGGTTTCGTCAAGTCTACCGCCTGTTTAAAGACAGTAGAATTGTTTAGGGCTAAGAAATATTTAATATTATAAATAAATCAATATACAAACGCTATGACTTTATGACAATTTCATACAAATATTATTGTTATTTTATTTCTTGACTATGGCAATTTCCTAAAAGGTCATTCTTGAGGGGGAATCCCATATACCATCTTTTTTTTAAAAAAAAAAACTCTGATCATGAAAGTATAAATTAACTTACAATTGAAGTCTTATCAAAATACATTTTTTTAATTATAAAAAAATATTGATATTTTATTTAGCATGTCAAAATATTATATAATAATCAAATTTTAATTTTTAATGTGTAAATTTATATATAAATCAACTCATAAATTGTATTTATGGTCTAGATATTAACAATGGAAGAAATGTTACAATTGGATTATAACAAAATAAAAAACACATATATTAATCATGATGCTTTTCAATGCATTTACTGCCGCCTGAAAATGATATTATGATCCCCAAACAAAACAATTTTTTGATGAACATTGTACAAGTGTTAGAACTTGTGCTTGTGATAGAAAAAAGTTCAATTGCTACTGTGTGATTGTTACTTCCACCACAAAATATGTATGGACTTATGCACACTAAGAAGAACTATCAAATATTCGTCCCGTTTCAAATTCGAAACCTGTTGTCTTATTACTCTTCTAGTGTTTTATCGCTGCAGCACACTATGAGGGTACATCAACTCCTTTCTAATAAGGTATGAGATGACCTCATTGCTATCTTTATCGCAATCCACCCATTGTAATCCAACTTCAGCGTTGGTTTCTCCAATTTTTCCATCTTCAATTACAGACTGAACATAACATCATCAAACACCAAAGTGATCTTCAACATGAACTTATCGCTAAATACAGAATCCCTGCACAATTTCATCAAAATACAGAAAGCTCTGGTTAGTGCATTGGATGCTCATTGATATTCCCACAGTGAATAAAATAAACTGAAGAAAAGACACTATTTTTTCAAAGATACAATGCCTGATAAAGTAGTATAATAAGAAAAGGCTGAAACTATGGGAGAAAGTGAACATTGCTGGCATGAATCAGTTTGAAGTTCACGTAGACATTTGCTTGTGGCATGTAAGGTTGACAGAAGCATGCTCTTTATAGGGAGTCCATTTCTGCTTGATCATTCACCAATCCTAGTATTAAGTTTGCTTTGATACACATTTATAACCCCTAATTAATTGAACAAATGACCCATCCAAACTTATCTCTATGGTTTTTACAATGGAAGTTGTAATGCGATTCGTATCAGATGCAAACCGATTGGCTGTTGACACCCTTGCAACTCACCAGTCATTAAGTGATGTGGAGAAGTATTGAAGTATTTGGTCAAAGTAGATCATTCATCTCATTCATGTCCTAATCCCACAACAAAATCAAAATGAGAAAACTATATTGACAGTAGCATTTTGATTTGTATCAACCAAATTACTAGAAGTTAGAGAACGTATAGAGGTTTGAAATGTTACCACTGTATGGTGCCACATTTTATGAACTTGATGACAAATCAGCAAACCGGTGTTAATGTAGCTGCAATTGCAATGGCATTCATTCCGAGGACATCCCAGTTATCCGAATGACTACACGAGTCATGCAATAACCTGCAGTGCCTGATGCTACTGCAAACGTTGTGTGGTTTGAGTTAAACTGTGCATCATGTCTAAAAGCAATTTCCCGCTGAAGATCATTGGTAAAATGTTTTCTTCGTTGAGTGTTTTAATCTAATCATGCAGATATAGTTGTCCAAGATCAAAGTTGTAATCAACCATCTCTAATCCCAGCAGCTCTAACATTTCATATATGCCTTCTGATTGTTGGTGTGAAGTATCTTCTGCTATGAAAGAATGTACATCTCCCTTCAGCTTAATCCAACTCTTACCAGGCATTTTCTTAACGCTGTTGCTTTTCATCACCTTCCTTAACCTTGCAACATCATCCCAACTTCCAGACGAAGAATAGATGCTGCATAATAAGGCATAAGCTCCAGAATTTTGTGGATCAATCCTTAATATGTTTTCTGCAGCATTTCTTCCAATTTCCGCATTACCATGTATCCTACAAGCAGCTAGGATCGTCTTCCACATAATGACATCTGGTTTAAAAGGCATTTGATTGATGAACTTTTCTGCATCATTTAATCTTCCAGCACGAGCAAGCATATCGATGACACATGAACAATGTTCTTTTGTAGGCTCAATTCCATGTACAATTGCCATCATATTAAAGTAATGTAGTCCTTGATCTATCAGGCCAACATGACTACAAGCTGTAAGGACACTGACATAGGTAACATGATTTGGTTTGAGACCCAAACTCTGCATATGCCAAAACAACTCAAGAGATTCTTTCGCATGCCCATATTGAGCATACCCAAGAATCAAACTGCTCCAAGAGAATACATCATTTCTATCACCTACCAAATCAAATAACTTTCTTGCATCTCCTAAGCTACCACATTTTGCATAGGTATCAATTATAGCATTGCGTACCATTGTGTCGAATTCCAGTCCAACTTTCAGTGCATAGGCATGAACCTGACTGCTCATATCTAAGTAAGCCAAGTCAGCGCAAGCATTGAGTATAGCGTTCAAAGTAATCTGGTCAAATTTGAACTCTGAGTTTTGCATGAGATTTATAAATGAGAAGACTTCTTTTGATTGCTGGTGTTGCAAGCATGCAGAAAGAATTGTATTCCAAGAAACACGATCTCGATCCTTCATCTCTTCAAAGAGTTTGATTGCTGTTGACAAACCCGAACACTTTGAGTGCATCATAAGGAGAGAATTGAAAACAGCAATATTTTCATCCCAACCCAATTTCACTGCATGAGAATGGATCATTTCTCCTTTCAGTAAAGAATCACAGTCTGTACAAGCACAAAGCAAACATCGAATGGTGATATCATCGGGTTCTACACCAATATCCCTCATCTCGGAGAACAACTGAAATGTTTCATCAGATAGACCTAGAGAAGAGAATGCACTCAGTATAGAATTCCATGAAACCAGATCAGGCATTTCTATCTCATTAAACACCTTCTTTGTGCGATCTAACAATCCACATTGAGCATACATTTCACTCAGTGAAGATCCAGCAAATTCATTCCTTTCATACCCAAACTTGTAGCAAATGCCATGCATTTGCTCACCATACTGCAAATTTTTTATATTTCCGCAAGCACTAAATGCACTGCCAAAATGGAATTCATTGGGGTAATGACTACCTGAACAGATCATCTCTCTGAAAAGATGCAGAGCTTCCATCTCATAACCCTGCTGAGCAAAGGCGGCAATCATCGACCCCCATGAAACTGGATCTTTCTCTTTAATTGATTCAAACACTAAAGCTGCATTATCGATCCTATCCAACCTCGCATACATGGTGACAAGAGCATTCTGTACGAGCTTATCTCCACCGCAGTTCGATTTCACTGCGTGGCAGTGGAGCTGCCATCCCAGTTGGACGTCGGCCAGGCCGGAGCATGCTCTTACGACGTTTCCCAGCGCGAAGTGATCGGGGTGCAACCCCGAGCGGAGCATGCCGAGATAGAGCTCCACGGCGTCGACGTTGCGGCCGTTCTGCGAGCAGCCAGAGATGATGGAGGTCCAAGAGACGAGATTCCTGTTCGGCATTTCGTCGAACAGGCGGCGGGCATCGTCCGGAGCGCCGCATTTACCGTAGGCGTTGAGGATGTGATTGTGGAGGATGGTGTCGGGGAGGCAGGGGGAGGCAACGAGGTGGCGATGGAGGCGTCGGACATCGGCGAGGGAGCGGAGATTGGAGCATGCGAGGAAGAGGGTGGCGTAGGTCGAGGGGAAGAGGTGGAGGTGCGGAGGGAGAGAGTGGAAAGCGCCGAGAGCGTCGCGGAAGCGACACTGCTTGCAGAGGCTGCTGATGAGATCGTTGACGTACTGCTGATTGTGATGTTGGATTTGGGTGGAAAACGGCTGCCGAAGGGAAGATGCAAATGCGACGGCGGCGGCGGCGGCTGCCGAAGTGGCAGAGTGTTTGATCATTTTCTACCGCTTAAAGTGTTTGAATGTTTCTGAATCTAAATTTATTAATTTTTTTATTAATAATTTTGACCAATTGTCAACTTTAATATTGGACCGTGACTGTGGGAGCAGCTCATGTTCTGTTCTATTATATGCCTCTAAATTCTGTGAGCTCATTATCTACTGACATATTTTATGTTGTTTTAGATACACAAATTTAAGAGATGAACAATCCTTTCATAAAAGTCAGCACTAAGCTACTTCATTTCATTGCGTAATTTTCAACTTCTGATAAGAACAACAATAAGGTCATGCACATCTTTAAGGCAATAATAGCTTTGAAAAATGAGATACAAAGTTTTGACTAGATTTGCAATAACTTTTTTTTTTTTTTTAGATTTGCAATAACTTGAAAGAACGTGCATATCTTTAATTTCTTGGGGGGAAAAAAGGTAACAAAATATCTTCTTCAGTCAATAAGACGATTAATGGGATGCAAATGATAAAGTCATCAAAATCTCATCTTGAACTGGCAGTTTTCTTCGTGCCTCTTCTCCTCTTTGCCTTCACATTCGCTTGTAGATTCGTGCCTTGTTTCTTCTCTCCTCCCTGAATGGCTTCCTCCTCCTCCTTCTCCTCATCCGTTTCCTCCTCTGTTTCATTCTGTGTTTCGGAAGCGACTGGTTCAAAATTCTTGCTCATCAGCCCAGGAACAACGAAATTGGCGAACCAATAGATCGACAGCAGCAGCACACTGCAAGTTTCACAGATTTAACGCAAATACCCATGCTTACTTGCCGCTACTGCATATTAACCGTATCACCAATTACCCGTTCTGGATGAGGACTGTCAAGTCACCGCCTGCTGGTGCTGCTTCTGCTACTTCACTGAGAGTGTTCCTGGGAGCTCGATGAACTGGAGACGCAGTGTGGAGGAGGAATTTGTAGCGACTGTAATTGGGCGATTTTATTGGAAAATTCAGTTGCGGAGCAGTTCTTGTCTGGGTGAAGCAGTGGGCGAGGAAGGGATGATGAGACGGAAGAGTACGGGAAGGAGAAGAGAGGGACTCCATGGCTTTGTGCTTCGAGGGAGGGGCTTAATTTGCATGCATGCACTGGCTTGCTGCTCAGGCTTTGCAGTTGATAATGCATAAGAGATTTTGAGTGGTCAGGAGGCAAGATGGATAAAATATAAGCGAATTTTCATTTCATTTCAATTGTGCTTTTTTTAAAACAAAATCATGGTAGCTAAGTTGGAATCTGTCATCCCAGCCACCCTATACGATCAGTACCCTGACCATATATATAAGAAGGTAAATTTAAAAATTATAATTTTCACTTTGAAAAAAAAAAAACTTTTTCCCTCACTAAATTTTATTTCTCATACTAATCAATTCAACCATGCCCGGGGATTTAAAAACAAAATCATGATTCAAATCGAAGTGATTCATTTCATTTCGCCTAATATATAACTAGTACAGAACAGAATCTAAGTGACGCTGCATGCATGAGAAAATAAGGGTGCTAGATTTCGGTTCGGGTTTCAACCAAAGAACCCGGTTTGACTCCAAACCGCGTCGCGAACCCGAATCACGTCACGGCCCTTCAGCGTCCGTCCCGCCCCCTCGAGCACCGACGTGGATCCACTCCGCCCCTTCTCCCTCGCCAGGTACTCGTGAGGCGGCACCCACCCGCCGCCCTCCTCCTCCCCCTCTCCCGCCACCGCAGCCGCCATCTTGATGAAGCCGGGCCAAGATGGGACCTTCACCGGCGTCGACGCCGCCGCACGCCGGTCCGGCGAGCTTCCTTCGCCGAAGGCGAACGACAGCGCCCCTGCAGCTAACTTGAAGCGCCGGTGATCGATCCCCCCTCTGCCACAAACATCCTCCTCGGACCATAGCACCTCGTCCTCGTCGAGGTCGGGGAGGTCCTCCTCCCCGGCCGAGCGGCCGGTCCCGAAGAGGCGGTCGGCGGCGTGCCGGCGAGGCTTGGCCGTCATCGTGCACGACCTTCGGAACAAAGCGCGCTCGCTTTCGCGGCGACGGCGATTTATAACACGATAAGCGCAAGCTTACAGCAGGGAGCAATCATGCACGCGTCGTAAAGGGAGGGGCCCGAGCCACGTAGAGTGGCACAGTGCGTCTTCATCCGGCGGCCAGTGGCGGATCGACAACTACTCCGTTGCTGTCCTCTGTGAACCCAACAATTACGAGGCGCTCCTGCGTTCAATAATGGTGGCATTAATGGAGGTCCCCATGGATGGTTACTAGCTGCTGCTCTTCGGCGATGGCGGAGACGGGAGAAGGTAAATGGAAAGGAGGAGGACGCGGGTGCGCCCGTTTGGGCGACGACTGCGAGTGTTAATGCAGCAGTGCAGGTCCCGAGGGGATTGTGGGCGCCCGCGGCGCGTAGGCTCGTACGGCATGCCACGAAGGTGGGCTCTCGGCTGTCCCCCAGTTCGACGAAATGTCTCTGTAATTCTCACATGATATGAGCTGCTCCTCGCACGTACCTCCCCTTGTTTGATTCACCTTTACAAGGAAAGGAGAGAAAACAATCTCACACAAAAGAAATCCTACCAAGAACATCAAGGCAATGATAATATTGTGTTAGAATTATGTCTAATTGACGTTTGATGATCCGGCACCGGTCTAGAGGAGACGGACAGCTAGGAGACACAGATGACCTGGCCGCCGAGGACTGAGCTGGAGAAGGAAGAAAACCGAGCTAGCGCGGTACTGGCTAAGCGAACGGGTGAGAATGAAGCAGACCCGAGCTGGCGCGGTGCTGGCCCAGCGAATGATAGGAGAAATGAGCCGCGCCATGCTGACTCGAAGAAGTACTTGTGTTCTGTCCGTTCAGTCGCCTTAAAAGCACTCGCACAGACTCAAAGGAGCGTTAGCCACCAAAACAGGGGACGGGGTCCTCTAGAATGGTACTCCGACGCTCAAGTCAGAAGCGATCCGGACAGAAGTATAGTTTAAATGAGGTATTCAGGAGTACGCTACTTTAAAATAAGCATGCGTTACCTTACTCAACCTGGGTTGTCGAGAGTACCGAGGGTCCCCTTTTATAGCTGGCTCTTCG
>JBBPFP010644800.1:0-16232 GCA_037974795.1 Kaempferia galanga | reverse complement strand
GTGATTTTTAAACCTGAATTAAATTTTTTAAATACATTTATACTTCAAAAATCGCTGTTCTTAATATACTAAGTCAAATTGATGTTTGAGAATATAAATGTAATTACAAAAACTAGACAAACACATACAAGTTAGTTTTATGTCAATCCGAGGTTGTTTGATCCATCAACTAGTTTTAATGAGTCAAACAATTTCGGATTGACATGAAACTAGCTTTTATGTGTTCATCTAATTCTTTTAATTATATCCATGCTCTCAAATATCAATTTGACCTAATATATTAAGAGAAGTAATTTTTCGAACACGAATTAAAAGATGTTTAACTCATCAATCGATTTTAACTAAAATTAACTAATGGACCAAACAAATTTAAATTGATATAAAATTAATTTTTATTCATATAATTCTCTTGACTCTCAAATATCAATTTATTACAGTGCCATAGTAATTATGTTATATGTTTTAGTTTTGATTAAGTTAAATTAAAAAACATAGAGCTGATCATTTAGTTTAATACGTTGAGGTTCGCAAATATGTTAACTGTTAAGACATTTTCAGATTAGAAATATATTGGAATTCTATTTTAATATTTTGAAAAAAGAAATATCTTTTTATTAAAATGATAATAAAGGTGACTCGCCTGAAAATTAATCGCCCGAGTGATCAATTAGACCGGATGAAATCGATGTTCAGTTCGGCAGATGGTAACACCGAATGATCCGGTGCAGGGCTCGACCGCTAGCTTGTACCTGGTTAGGGCAGGCTCCTCGAGCAGCGAAACTAGGCGTCGCCCTTTCTCCGGCGCCAGCGGTAGCGGCGCTCGTTGCTCTCCGGCGATTCCTCAGTGTTCTTGGCGTCTGGTTCGTGGGACCGGTAGGCTCATTTCTTCTCCCCCTTCTTTCTTATCTTATTACATTCGCCTCGGAGTCCTCAGTCGTCATTGGAGATTGCGCTCCGACCGAGGAGATGACAGGTGGAAGTGAGAGTCGGTTGGGTGGGAATTCTACTGCTTTTGCTAATCGATTTATTTCTTCTTCCTTTTTGAAGGGAAAATAGTGAAGCTTTTCTTCTCATCAAAATACGCTTATTGACTCTATTTCATATACTTCATGCGTTTCAGCATACTGCGTTTATACCATCCATCGTCTCAAAACTAGTCCTAATGTACTCTTGTCATGGTGATTCAGTCTATTAGGAAAACAGAACATGATGTTCACATATAATAATTGCTATACACATAACTGAAACACACGGATGTTTTGGGTGTAGCTTGACTGTTATCGTCATCTGTCCGATCTTAGCAACAAATTTTTGGTATGTGATTTATTTTCTCGTGTGATCTTTGCCAACTAAATACCTAGAAATTACTTTCATCTTGGACAGACTAGGGGGATGGAGTTATCTTTGCAAAACAGGGGAACCATTTTTTGTTTCTTTCTCTAAGCAATGGAGGTAGATTTATATTCTTAGCATAACGTTGTAGTTTATGGTACACGTCTAGGTTTAGGGTGATTAAATAAGACTTGTTTGTTATTTTTTTCAATAGAAAATAAAAATTCATGAGCTAAATTCATAAGCATGTTGACAATTTTTTAAACACTAGATTTAAATATCCATTTGTTTGGTTAAGATTTAAGGCCAATATCTATCAGCTCTGTGAATTGTTTCATTTGTGCTATGCTATCTGACATTTTCTTTAGGCATGTCCTATCACTATCACTTTTTTTTTTTTTTTAAAAAAAACTAAATTATTTTGTTATTATTATTACTTTTTTTGGAGGAATGGCTAACCAGGCAAGAAACATGGGCAGAAGAAATCCTCAGACTCTACACTCATAATTATCTTTATGGTCTTGAGAGCTTGTTTTCTTCTTCATTATGTTAATTGAAATTGCCATATTAACATTATATGGCTCACTTTATCTGATTTCAGGACATAATTTCTCCATATGGAAACTACCACAAGCGAGGATGATGAATCACTCAAGGATAACAACGTGGATCTCAATGATGATAACATTGAACAGCATATGTCATTTGATGTCAGCAGTCAGTTGGCTGATGCAGACAATCTCTTTTCCTCTCATCAGCATAACTCAGAGAATATTGAACCTTTTGTAGGTATGGAGTTTGAATCAGAAGAGTCTGCAAAATTGTTTTATATGGCATATGCTAGTCGTGTGGGTTTCTCTGTACGTATTAGCAAGTCTCGACGATCAAGAAATGATGAGTCCATCATCATGCGGCGCTTTGTGTGCTCTAAAGAGGGATTCCATTTGAAAAAAGGGAAATTTGATGATGGAAAGAAGAAGAGAAAGCGTGCAACGATTCGAGAAGGTTGCAATGCTATGATCGAAGTAATTCAAAAATACTATGGCAGATGGGTAGTTACTAAACTTGTGAAGGAGCACAATCATGTAGTGGCGGCACCTAGTAGAGTTCTCTATGTGGCACCAGAATCCTATGGTAATGCAGACCCCTACCTGGGCATGGACTTCCCATCCCATGAAGCTGCCCAAACATTCTATTATGCCTATGCTAGCCGCATTGGATTTGATGTCCGTATAAGACTATCCCGTCGTTCAACAAGGGATGAGTCCTTTGTTATGCGGCGCTTTGTGTGCACTAAAGAAGGTTTTACTCCATATGAAGACAATTTTGATGAGAGTAAGAAAAAAAGAAATCGGACTCCTACAAGAGAAGGTTGTAAGGCCATGTTTGAGGTGATTAAAAAAGATTATGGTAAATGGATTGTTTCTAAACTTGTCTTGGAGCACACTCATGATCTAGCAGTTGCACCAAGCAAAGTGCACTATATCCAATCTGATTGTGAAGTAGTTGTTCTTGCTAAAAGTGGTACACTTAACCGTGAAAAGCCAGCAGCTCCTAGCTCAAAAACACATCTTGGAAAATTTGGGGAATTCAGTGATGTTCCTTCAAATGGCAATGGTTTTAGAACTGAAGAAAGAGATACAGTACAATCTACCTTTGAGTTGGATGACACACAAAATCTTTTGGAGTATTTCAAGAGAATGCAAGCAGAAAATCCTACATACTATTATGCATTTCAAGTTGACAAAAATAATTGTCTGACTCATGCATTCTGGGCCGATGCAAAAGCTAAGATGGCATACTACTATTTTGGTGACGCTGTAACTGTTGATACATCGTTTATGGAGAATAAGGACATGGTTCCTTTTGTCACCTTCACTGGCGTGAATCATCATTTGCAGTCTCTAAATTTTGGTTTTGCTCTACTTACAGATGAGTCGGAAGCTTCATTTGTTTGGCTTTTTGAAAATTGGATCATAGCAATGTGTGGACGCCATCCAGTTTCTCTGAACACTACCTATCATGAGGCTATCGGATCAGCAATTTCTAGGGTGTTCCCTGGGACACGTCAAAGAATCTGTAAATGGCATATCTTTGATAAGTGTAATGAATGGTTATCTGATGTTTATATGACTCGAAATACTTTCAAACAGGAATTTGAAAAATGTGTCAATGTGTCTGGAACAGCTGATATATTTGAGTCATGTTGGTTGGCATTGATTGAGAAGTTCGACCTTGGTGAAAATTCATGGCTGCAACTTCTGTTTGAGATCAGACAAAAATGGGTCCCTGCTTATGTGAAAGATGTATTTACTGCAGAAGTTTCATTAACTCAAAAACCTGAAAGCCTCATCAATTTTTTTGAGAAGTACTTCAATACAAAAACATCCTTGCTGGTGCTTGCTTCTTTGCTTGAACAAGCTATGGCAGGTTGGTATGAAAGGGAGGCATTAGAAGATCTAGCTTCATCTTATACTAGACCAATTCTGAGGACACCATCAAACATGCTGAAGCATGTGGTGGACGTCTACACAAGAACAATATTTGATGTATTTCAGGAGGAATTTGTGGAATCACTTGGTTATTTAGTTGACAAAATAGATGATGGTGTTATTTGCAAGTTTAATGTCACTAAGAATGAGGATATCAGTACCTCTTTTATAGTGACTTATAACTTCTCAAACAAAAGAACAAGTTGCAGCTGCTGTAAGTTTGAGACATCTGGTATCCTGTGTAGGCATATATTGAGGGTCTTTCTAACAGTTGATGTTCGCTCCCTTCCAGAGTGTTATATATTGAAGAGGTGGACCAAAGATGCCAAGAATGGCTTTGTACTGGATGAGAGCGTACGTTACAATGAACTTTATCGTGATGCTGTAAAGTATGCAAAAGAAGGATCAACATCTGAAGAGGTTTATGCAATAGCAAAGAGTGCACTTCAGATTGGTTTCTCTCAAGTATTGACTGCAAAGAAAAACATTGCAAGTCAATGTACAATGTGATTATGGCTGTTTTGAATCATCAATTGGTATTTTTCGTTGGAGCTCCAACCTTGGCATATGTGCATTAGTAATCTTGTACTATTATCTTTGTTAGTTTTCTCACCTATTTTTTCGTATCCAACCTTTTCTCTCATCATAAACCAGTTTCTTAGCAAGCCTGTATAACTTGATTTCGAGAAGATATATTTTCAATTCATGCCTCTCTCTCTCTTTCTTTCTTCAGAAAATTGCTGATCCTAAAATTGCTGTCTTGTAGGCTATCTAGTTAGTTTAATTGGGGTATCTTCTGTTCACTAGTAAGTTGTTGACTGCAATAAATTATAGAGTTGTATTTTTCTTTGTAGTTACTGATATTAATTTAGTTTCTATAGCCGATTCCAAATACTGTGGAGAACATAGCTAGATGATAATAATGATGCTTGCTTGATGATGTCATTGAAACTTGAGATTCTATTTGGTTGTTGAGAAGGATTGTGCCTTAGGTTGGGCTTGAATGACTTGGTCTAATGGCTCAGGTTGGTCTACCAGTTCAAACGCCACTTAGAATTAGGATCATAAAGCTCATATGTCCTCCTAGTCAAGTTAGAGAGAATCTCTCTACTCTGGGTTGCAGAGGTGGGATCAAAAGCAATGCACTTTAAACAACAAACAAGTCACCATAAGCAGAAGATCATATCAGGCCATCTCTAATTAATGCAAAATCTTTTTAGATTAGTCCTTTATTGATAAACGGCAATCAAGGCCTGCCATGACCAATCCAGAAGCCACAATCCAATTGACAAGATACTACTCATTCAATGGACTATCAGCCATGATTTAAATTAAATACAATATCCAACTTTATAGGCAGAGGGTCTAATCTGGTCATGGCAACTGACTACCTGTGAGCAACGGTAAGTCTTACCAGAAAATAAGGCATTAGCCTCTCTGCCCCTACTCATATAATCCTTTAGCATTCTTATGCATGTAGGGACAGATTCCCACAAGCTATTATCTTCCTGAAGTTTGTAGCCTTTGTTGGCTCAATTACAGGCCTTCATTAGGCCTGTTCCTGGAATAACTTTTCAGTCCATGAGGGTCTTTGTAATCCCCTGTGGTTCTCTCACTTGCTTGGTTTGGTTTTCCATCAAGTTGTGGAAGAGTATCTGGTTCGCCCAACTATCAATGTTAGGAGGGCCTTCACTGATGAGATGAGTCCTGAACAAGTACATGGGATCCAGCAAGGATTGGAGCCACCACTAGAGCATCTGCAAACAACAATAGCATCCGTTAAGTGTGTACCTTCATTCTAGGAGATGCTAACTGTCGCTTCTGGGCGACTAGTTTTCTTGTGTAGGTGTTCAACAACCTTTCACATTCTATTAGACTTTTTCAAATGATTTGCTCCTTTGGCCAGCCAAGAGGGTAATTCTTGGAAGAAGGTAAACTTCAAGAGCAAAGGAGGAGACAACTGGAACCTTGGGAGGTCACATCCGTTTGTGGAGTTGATAGAGGAGGTTAAGGTTCTGAAGCATTTTGATTCGCCAATTATTCCTCCTTAGGATGGATCTAATGTTACTATTGGTCCTATAGAGCACCGGGAGGACTTCCACACTCAAATGTTGTTGTACAACACCTCGAAGGAATTCCTTAAACCTTTTCTTTGACTCTATAGGTGTTGCATGATAATGGTACATGGATCTTCCAAAAACTCCATTGTTTGCTTTAAGCAACCTGCTAGGAGTTCTCCGAGCATTTCATAGGTTGTCAATGCTGAAAGAGAATCCCTCAAGTGTTATTGAATGTAAAGCAACATACTGAGAAAGCCTTAAGGAATTTTGCGGAGATTGAATGCTGAAATGGACATTATTCCTGACTTCTACTATGATGCCCTCTTGATGGTAGTGATAGTGGGGTTGACTGATCTGGAATTCATCTACCATATCTACCACAACCATTCAAGAACTTCTACAATTTTCTCAAGAGAGCTTACTAATTTGACGGGACAACAAAGGCTTGAGAATCCAGTAGTAGAGAAGTTTGTGGACTGCGACCTTCACAAGAAAAATCATATGCTAATGAAGATGCAACTCTTAGAGTTATATTGCAATGCTTGTATATTATTAAATGAATAATTTAATTATCCATCAAGATACTAAAATGGTAAGTTCAAAGTATTTATGTTAATATGACATATTGAATGTTAGTTGATATTATGAATTTTGAGTCAAACATAGTTCTAAATGTACTTCAATTAAATTGTAGGATATCCTACAAGCCAAGCCTATTGATCTCTTGTTTCTAGATAGGATCTGACTTCTAACAACCTTGACACCTTAAGGCTCTTTGTAGATGGACATAGTGGGAATTCCCTTGATGCATGATGCCTTATTTATCATTTTTGACATAGTTTATCTGAACATTCCTTGAGGTTTGGCTGTCATGAAACAACTAAGCCAACTTGACCCTGGTCCACACAACTCTAATCAAATTTACAAGGTATTTTGGTTTGGATACTATTGAGTTGGAGTTGCAATTATACCTCAGCTAGGTTGGTCCGAAGGCAACAACGGCTTGCCAATTCAAAAAGTTACTTGGAATCAGGTTCCAACTGCCAACTCGCAGTCAAGATATAGACCTCTCTAATCTTGGCCAAAGTTAGGCTTTGAACCAACACTTTAAGCAACGAACAAATCATCATGGACGCAAGATCATGCACGTCATCCACAATTAATGTAAGATCATCAAATTTGTCATTTATTTGAAAAGGGCAACCAAGGCTTGACAATCATGCCCATCAACTTTACATCTCATGTGATGATTGATTTGATGGCCACAATCCATTTAATGAGATATCACTCATTTAATGTGGATATCATACATGATCTTACATAAAATGCATCATCCAACTCCTAACGGTATTACTATAATTTGATCATGGTGTTGACTGATTGCATAATCAATATCAAGTATCACAAAAAAAACTACACACAAGCACACACACTATCAAGCTCAAGCTAACATCTCTGTCCTGAGGTCTATGGTCTTTGCTGACTTGACTGTCAAAAGTGTGCCCTCATAGGGCCCATTTCTGGAACCATCTTCTTTCCTTATAGGCCCTCAGTGACTTTTTTTTGGTTGTCACTTGCTTGGTTCAGTTTCCCATTGGTTTACCCAAGTTGATGGGGTCCACTCGTTTGTTCATCGTCCTCATCATCAATTAAGTTTGTTTGTGTCCTCTAACAAAGAGCTTGGCTGCACAGGAATCCATATAGCTAAAATTGTTGTTAATTTTTCATGTAAGCCTCAAATAGAATCTTATTTTGCTTTAAGTCCATGCTCCTGAATTGCTTGAATAGTGTTATCATCCTTTATTTCCAATTTGATCAGCAAAAGATTTTAGGAACTAGAAAAGTTCACACTATGAAGCAGACCAGCTTGGAACTAGTACATTATCTTGTTTCTGCTTAAAATAAATTTTTTGGTTAAGCTACTCACTTTTTTTGGAGTAAAATAGTTTCAGATATTTGGAACATTTTGTTGGTTCATTAACATCTGAAGTGTGATGTTAGGTTTGTTCTTTCTTTGCAACTGGATTTCTAAGGATGGTGATTTCTGTTTGTTGCCATTCCCATTCAGAGAGATTGTATTTTCACATTTCAGGCTACCTTCTATGGCAAAGTAGAAAATTATGGTTTGGTTAATTTCTTGATAGAGGGTGCTGCCTAGTAATTGTTAATCATGTTTGTATGACTATAAGCTGGATTATGGATACTTGAAATCTTGTTGAATTGCAACGCATAGAAATTTCAAAAGACTGTACTTGTAAGAAGTTCAACAAACGTGACGTTTATTCATGTGCTCTGCTTTATGGAATCTGGAGTTGCTAACTACTCATTACCACATAAAATCATTATATTCCTTGTTTCCATCAAGGTAGTGCAGAGTTTTGTTCCATTTGTATCCAGTAGTTTTAAAAGACAATACAACTTGGAGGTTTTTACTGATACAATGCTTTGGTATACTCTTAGAATAAAAAGTGTTATTTGGAGCTTTCTCAATTAATGCCACTTCATATTCAGGTAAACATCTTGGATTTTTCAGCTTTCTATTCTTCATGGTAATCCACTTATTTTACTTCTTCCACTATATCACACGGACTTTTGGTTAGTGTTCTGTTATGGAATATCATATTTGTGTACTTGTTAGATAAGAAAAATGACCTGGAGCTGGAAGCTGTCATATTACTCGTGTCTTATTTTTGATGATTTTCTTTCTGAAGCTTCTAGTTTTCAGCCACCGACTGGTGCTTGTCTTAAGCCATTAGTTCAGCAATAGATTGTTCATTGCCAAACACTATGTGCAGGTGTCATTTTTTTAATATAATTTTATAATCATGTAGCAAACATTTAAGACAATAACTTGAAAAAAGAACAATGACTATTTTTTTTTTTTGTTGTTGTAAGTTTAAATGAGAATCATTAAATTCACATAGGGAAGTGGTTGGCATATATTCAAAGAATTTATGAATTCACAGTTAGATCCAATTGATATGAAATTGATGATCTGAGTTGTGTCTGCTTTTAAATTTTTTATACAAATGGGTTCAAATTTTGTTGTGGTACTCATATCGAACAGGTTAGCCCTAACACTCTTAGTAATTTTTCCCAGTCAACTTGCATAATGGCTTTTGTAAGTAATCTCCAAACTTTTTGTTAACAAATTTCATTCTCTTTTATGTGAGAAAATCTCACCATACCACTAGCTTTATTCCACGGATGCACAATCATGATTACCTCATTGCTGACCAAGAGATGATACAATTCCTTACCTCAAGGGGAGATGTGACTACATGATTATGAAGGTGGATAGGGAAAAGGCATATGACCACTTAAACTGGACTTGATCAACGACTCAATGCTCCTGGCAGGTATCCCTACATCCCAAGATAATATCACCACAGGTTGATTCACAAAAGGATCAAGTTATGTGGAATGAAAGAAATATTTCCAAATCATCAAAAGGAATCAGACAGAATTGTCCACTTTCTCTCCAGATTTTCATGCTTTGAAAACCACTACAAATGATTAAAGAACCAGTTGACTGCGATAAATGAAGAGGAACAGGTTTTGGAGTAACGGTCCTATTCTTTCCTTTCTTTTTGGCTGATCACTAGGTCCTATCTGCATAGATAATTAGAGACGTAATGGTTAATATATTTTCCTTTTTTCCTTGCTTTTTGCAGTTATTCTCTACTTAACTGATTGGGATAACCTGACATGTCCTCAAGCCTTGGAATTCACAAAATGAAGCAAAACAACATTGCAACTTGTTGACGCTATGATTTGAATTAGTTTAATCCCAACTTGTTTTAGTCACAGATTCTCAGTTCCATTGACAAAAGCTCTCAAGAAAACATCCAACACATTGAAAGCCACAAGATTCCATCCTATAAAGAAGTATGTGAAGCATGCACCACACTTGCTAATGGCTAAATATTTCTGGCAGCATGAGCAAAACTCTAGCTGAAGCTTGCCGTGCACAAATTCCACGTGATGTGATCAATTGAATCTACAAGCAGCAGCCGATCAATGTAGCCACTCTCTATCTAACAATCTTTGCTATTAGTTAAAAAGAGTTTAACAGCTTGGCATTTACAGGGAGATGCGGTAACCATGGCAAAGATTCCATGGCTTTGACTTTTGCATTTAACATCATGCAGGGATCACATGGCCTGTTTTGGTTCCTTTTGTGCTTTTGCTAAGTGGCCTTTGCCATAAAGTAAGACAACAAAGCCCATCCCCCCAGAAGCTTTATGCCAATTTGAATGATTTGGCTTACCTTTGCTTAAAGTGGGCGAAGGGAGAAGACAATATACCACAAAGCGACATGCTTTTTTGATCCTTCGCTTATCTTTATGATTTTTCTCCAGAGCACCTTTGTCTTTGCTGAACATGGACTTGCTTTTGTGGTGTTCGCGGCACCTTTCTTCTCATCAGTTATTTCTTTCCAGTGTTACTGACACACATGCTTGCCTGCTTTGTTTCTGAGTGCATGAATAACTTGTTCGATCGCTTTTTGTTCCAATTATTTTTTGTCTTTCATGTGATGTGATGCACCACCAAGAGAGAGGGAAGGGGGATGGGAGCACATGGAATGGGGACTCCCCTTCTCCTACAGCTAAAAGGGACTTGTCAGCTAAAGCAGAGGGCCTGGAAAGCACCCAAAGGCCTATGGCAAAGGGAGAAAGGAAGAGGAACTGAAGCATCTTCGTGACACTATCTCTATGTCATAGCTAGCTGCCTTTTGACCCTTGTTGTTGACCTGTCCTAACACATCATTGTGGAGTGAATAGTACTCAACGAGCTAGAGCTCAAGTGGGATCCAAGTCGATTCAATTGCTTCAGCAAGAAATAACTTAATGTATGATTCATTCAACCAAAACCAGCTTAGCTCCTTCAGGTATGTCGAGGGGAAATGATGACCCGTTCAATTGTCAATTGGGTCAAGAAACAATTTGATAGTCTTTGATGTGAAATGTTCATTTATACTACTCACTACTTTTACATGAAGATCTATTACAAACACTAAGTGGTTAGACTGGACTTGTTGCTATTAGGATTTTTTAATATAGATCCACCTTGACTTGTTTTGGTCTTAGAGACGAGGACGAGGAAGAAAAATTCCTTTTCACTCATCTTACTGCCTTCCTAAGCAACCCAATAAATACATTATTAACTCATGATTCTCCAAAATTTGAAATGGGATTCCAGTTCGCCCTCCTCCTCCTCATCATCATCACAGATAGACTATGCATTAGGATCGCATCCTGTGGCATCATCATGTGATTTGATCCATCTTACCTAATAGAAAAAGTACAAAGTGATGTTTAGAGCTGATATTTTACCATGGGATTTGTACTTGAACCCGTAAAGACAATCTAAAGGCAGCACAGGGATATGATTCTCGCACGTGAGCCTTTTCAGTCTGAATACGCATTCTTGCTTTTTATATTTTTGGAGAGTGTGTGGGTGGTCACTTGGTGCAGCAATCATGGAAATGCAAGTAGACTCGCACGTGTGATGCCCCTTTATTCTCTGCGAGTTGTTCCCTTCAATATTATTCTGAATTATTCTGAATTGACCAAGGTTGATTGCATTCAAATAATGTTTTTCTTTTCATGAAGACTTACTGATTTCCTCTAGCGTGTGCTCTTTGCATTATTATTCTAATATCTTGCAAATGCTATATACTTGTAAATGTACAATAGACTTGTGGGGTCTGATCAATTGATTCCTTTTCACTTGATAAATAATCTAATTACAATTGAAAATATGATTTTTTTATTGTTATTTTCAGATTTAATAGTTATGATTGCTTTATTTAATATAAAATCTAGAATGACAAAAACTACATTATTCTTCAATTGAATGATCTAATAATTGCTTTCCTAGTGGT
Source organism: Kaempferia galanga (assembly GCA_037974795.1). Taxonomy (NCBI): domain Eukaryota; kingdom Viridiplantae; phylum Streptophyta; class Magnoliopsida; order Zingiberales; family Zingiberaceae; genus Kaempferia; species Kaempferia galanga. Next base: position 4,461 of record JBBPFP010644800.1, on the reverse strand, counting down.
ACAATATTAGTTTTCCCATGCATATGAATGGGAACTGATCTTGAGATAAAGATTAATTCAATGTAAATAAATTCAACTATCTATATATATTTTTCACCACACTAATCCGGGAGATAAATGACTGCCCTTTTTGTTCATGTAAATTAAGAATACAATTTATATACACGCATAAATTAATTTTCAAAATAATTTAACTGTCTATATTGCAACGACCTAATTAAAGTAATTTTACTGTCTCAAGATCATGTGATTATAAAATATGTCCTCTCAAAGATGTACAATATGTGCAAATCTCTACTTGGAAAGATATGATATATATGTGTTAGAAAGATATGAATATAAGTTTTAAGAGCTTTTAAAATGCCTTTTCAAATCTGTACTTAGGTGGTGTTAATCAATTGATTGATAACTTCCCATAGATTTGTTTTACTCACCCTCCACATGTAGTAGAGTAATCTGCTCATGCTAATCATGCTTCCTTGTAAGTATGCTCAAATTATTGAATTCACTTCGAACATAATTATTCTACGAGTAAATGTACTTTTTATTGTTTGTCAATCTCTTGAAACATAAAAATAACAAGTTTATATTTGTAGTTGCAAATAAGTTAAGAAATGCCATTGAACTGTATGTCTTTAAACCGTGATTATGTGCCTTTTAAGTGGCTGAATATAACTTCATTTGTTATATATCATAGCTCTGTGCGAGTTCAAACGATTTACACTTTTAGAAGATATAAAATTTGCACTTTTTAGCAGACATAGAACAAGGAATGACAAGTAATAATTCTATGACTTTCAAATGTCAAATGACCTCAAGTTTACATAACAATTTTATTGTTGTCCCTGGTAATAGTGCAATGGTTAGATTCTCGAATTGATAATCAAGAAATTTAAAGTTTGAATCTCAGTTACAATGCATTGTAAGAGAGTTTTTCTCTTGTAAGAAGCGGGCCTAAGAATGTTGGCCATCTAGATGGGCTCTATTAGTGCTTTCTGATTTACTCTGGTGGCTAGTGAAAAATTTTTGTGGTGTCTGACTGGTCACCTCCCAAATTAGTTGATTTGAAGAACTGGATACTTGGTGTTAACTAAAACTAAAAAACTTTATTGTCATACATTATTATGTATACACAATATGAGAATATTTTTGTATGAAGCTATGGTGCAGCGGTTAAACTCTCTAAGTGATTAATTAGGCATCTGAGATTAAATCCTAACTTTGGTGCACTGCGAAAATTTTTCTAAAGAGATGATAATCTAAGAATACTGATATCTTGAATGAGCCTCCACGAGCACTTCCTGATTTACTTTGGTAGCTAATGAAAACTTTCGTGGAATCAAACTAAGCACCCTTATTAGCTTGCACAACCACCGTGCTCACCCACGATGGGAGACCTTACCGGCGGAGCATCCAAAAGTTCTTCTATTTTATGAATATATTTTATTTGTCAATTTATTTTCACATTAAACAAACTCCCACCATACATGGGGATTCAAACTAAATATGGAATGAGTTAAAAATAAGTGTAGTAAACAATGAAATTCATAGATGTTGGGGTGTTCAACCATAATATTCTTAGGCAGAGCAATCTTTTTTCACCAAATCGTCAAAATGCATCTTATATTATTTTTTTTAATCAAGTGGGCACCCTACTCTACCCTTATAAAATGACATAACTCTCCTCTAGTACGGTTCATCTCTTGCCTAAATCATAAATTGGTTAAGCATCTTGTAGCAGCTATAAAACCGTAGCTGCCTTATGGTTGTAGCAGCTAGTGTTTCGTAGTTGCTACAATTGAGTTGTCACACAATTGTACAACTAGGGGTATAAGCGAGCCAAGCCGCTCATGAGCTATTCAGTCTCGGTTTGAAAAAATTTATTCGAGTTCATTCGATTAAGTTAACGAACCCAGCTCGAGCCTGATTTCGATCTCGAAAACATTATCAAGACGAGTTAGCTTAACAATATTTGATTCGTGAGCTCACTACCATGTTCGTTTAGAGGCTTATGAACGTGTTCGTTAAGAGGCTCGTTTATCTTCTTTTATATATATTATATATAACTAAATATCACTTCTATATTATTAATTACTATAGCTAATTATTTTAAATGAACTCAAACTAAGCTCGTTAATTTTTGAACGAGCTTTTTTCAAGCTGAACTGAGCTATTTATTTTATTATGATCTGAGCTCGAGCTTAAGAACTAAAGCTCAAATTAAACTTGAATCGAGCTCAAGTTTAGGGATAACGAATCGAGCCTAAGCCTCTTATTGTTCGGCTTGGCTCGACTCGGTTTGATTACACCCTATGTACAACTATGGTTCTGTAACTGTTACACAGTTGTAACAGCTACTATTTCGTAGCTGCTACAATATAGATTTTTTTAATATTAATATTGTTTAGAGTCTTCGAAAAAGATTTAAATGATAATTTTTAAGACTGAAACCTAGATGTTACTGATTCCACTCTATAACCAATTATAGATCTCTCAACGATTTCGATTTGATATTTTGTATATCCTATGGTTTAACCCAAGTCAAAAGTCATAACTCCTCAAAGTTTAGATTTTAATATTCACATTGTAGCAACTATGAAACTGTAGCTGCTAACTACAACTGTGTATCAACTTAGTTGTAGTAGTTACGAAATCATAACTGCTACAATGTGAATGTTAAACCTTAAACTTTGAGAGGTTATAACTTTTGACTCAGGTTGAACCACAGACATATAATATATCAAATCGAAGTTCGTTCAGAGATATACAACCATTTGTAGGGTGGAACCCATAACTACCCGGTTTTATACTTAAAAAACATCGTTTAAATCCTTTCTAGAGGCTTTGAATAATTTTAGTCTCCATAAATGTTACAACTGTATGACATCTTAGTTGTAGCAGCTATAAAACTTGTAGTAGCTACAACTGTATAGCAGCTATGAATTCGTAGCTACAATGTCCTATTTCAAAAAGAAAAAAATAAGAGAGAGATAATAATGTGAATAAACTGCTACTGTGTAGTAGAAGATAGTTGGATAATTATACATGAGGTGGGGTGCCCTTTTGAGAAAAACTTAAAATGGGATGTCATTTGATGATTCTCAAATAACAGAGTGTTCTTTTGATTTTTATCCAATATTTATTCTTTGATCCATTTTAATAATAATAATAATAATAAAACGAGATTCCTCAAAGCCATCATCAAACCCAATGGAACTTATTGCAGATTGGTTTGTTCTTAAAGATGCTTTCATAAGTTTCTTATGGCGATCATTATGATCATCAATCAATGATACAGCTAGATTTCGATTAATTAAAGCTTTATCAATTATTTGAATTGTACTTGCACTAACTTCTCCTACTACCACTTGCATGTCAATTTGCTATGAACATTAAAGTTGGATTTGACATAGATAAGAACACAATGTTTAAGTGTTTGTACTTCTTTTTGGATATTGCACTTGTGAAACATCATCAATAATAATTCCCGGATAAGTTTTTTCAATGGTTGATTAACTGTGAAATTAACTTTTAAATTATCTAGGATTATAAAATATTTCTATGAAATGAACTCATCTATAAGTGAATCACTAATATTATCAAATATTTACACTTCATATGAATATCTTTGTCCGGTTTAGTATTGTCTAGTGTATTGAAATATGAGTGAAATTTTAATCATCCTTATCCTGGCACATAAGTTAACTTACTGTTCACCCTAGAAAGTGCTAAACAGCTTCATGAGTTGTTTTTATTGGTGCAATAGATCTTTGGTCAAGGTTGACAAAGTTAATTAGACTTGAGTGGATTAAAATTGAAGTTTTAATATTTGATCAATATACTATTTGGTCAAGTGACATGTTAAGTCAAGGTTGACTAAATATTTAATAGTCGATCAATATATTAGTTGGTTGAGCGAGAAGTCCAAGTGGATAAATAGTTGACCAAACACTTAACAATCGAAAGTACAATAGGGAGTTAGCCAAAGAAAAATCCAAATGAGTCACAATTGACTGGACATTTGGCGATTAGAAGTCCAACATAGAGTTGACATGAGGCGTGGAGTTCCAGCAGGTCAAGGTTGTAGCGACCCGCCTTATCTACTGGTCTTAAGACGGGTGCTACTACTACTATCTATTCTAATAAATGAGCATGTGACTGTGCGGAAGTACTGATAAATAAAAATTCTTTCTATCTTTATTAAACATGCTCAAATGAAAATGCTGGAATGAATAAAAGTAATAACATTCTTGATTATTACAAAAACTAATGCGGAACTGAAAGCTGAAAATACAATCAATGTATTAAATCAAAACTAGGGTTCTGGGATCTTTGCCACACTCTGCCACATCACACTCCCATCATAGCCTCCACGTCTTCACTGGGTCTGTTTCCCTTTACCTTTATCTGCAGTAGGAGGAAATGCAACTAGTGAGTATACTCAGTAAGGAACTATCTACT
>JBBPFP010643712.1:0-16236 GCA_037974795.1 Kaempferia galanga | reverse complement strand
GCGTGACCTAGAGGTCACGGGTTCGAGTCTCAAAAACAACTTCTTGCAAAGTAGGGCAAACTGTGTACAATTGACCCTTCCCTGAGACATGATTGCAAGAGCTTCGCGCACCAGGCTGTTTTTTTTTAATAAACTTCTAGAATGACAATACTAGATGCGCTATGTCAAATAAAGACAAAAAAAAACTTTGTTATATTAAGAACCAACTTGAGGTATTTCTTAATAGAACTTTTAAACCATATTTGAGGACTTTGTTTGAGGCCATAAATTACCTTTTTAAACGTGTACGTTCTGCTTGCCTTTTTGCGCAGCATATCTTGGAGCTCGCTTGATATAAAATTTTTCATAATGGTCGCTGTATATAAATATAATTTTGACATCCAAATGAAACATATTGTAATTCTAGTTTATAATTAAAGAAAAAGGTATAGGGACCAGGTCAAGTCAAGCAATAGAGAGAATTTCTTGAGGTAATTCACACCATAAGTCTATAGTGTATCCTGTGGTAACTAGTTTTGCTATTTAACAATAAACTTTCCACTGATAAAATATTTAATGTGAATGCCCATCCAAAGATACAAATTGTACACCAGTTGGGCGAGAATCAAGTTCCCACATTCCTTATGATAGAAGAGCAAATACTTGTTCTTGTATGGCATGTCTCCAATAAGGATCTTCAAGAGGTTCATGGTGTGATCTGAGAACACTAGGATATAGCACACTCACACTGTAGCATATTTTCTAAAGATTGATGGTCATACTCTTTTGTTTTTCTTTCCCTTTTAAGTCATATGACTGTTCGTTATTGTAGTTGCACTGTCGATCTTAGATGTTGAATAAATGAATAATGCATTTTTCAACTCGATTCGATTAGATCAAGGGTTTATTGCCGTGTATGAAGGTTCAGTGAACTGCCATTATAATTATTTTATTTCTTACAAAACAAACATAGCATTTCAATGTCTTTAAGGGAACTTGGGAAATATACTTTGTATAATGTGGTTTGCAGGTGTGGAGGGAGGATTTGATTATCAGGAAATTGAGTATGAAGAAACTCACAATATTGTAATATTGCCTGAATATGTGTCTCTACCATTTCCTTCTGTTGAGTTGCCAGAGAAAGTATGCACTCTTCTTTTAGATTTGATATCCAAAATTTTTATTGTCTGCAGCAAAGTCCATCTTACATTTTTTTTGCTTGTTAATTACTTTTAGATTAGGCTAGCAGTTGATGCAGTTTTGTTGGCTGAAGGTGCTGAACGCAAAGAACAGTTAGCAGCTTGGACTGCAGAGAAGAAGAAAGTTAGTACTTATGCATTAGGTCTGCAACAGATTAATAATGGTGTTGTTGTGCCTCCATCTGGATGGAAATGTTGCAAATGCAATAAATCTGATAATCTGTGGCTGAATTTAACTGATGGAATGATACTTTGTGGTCGGAGAAATTGGGATGGAAGTGGTGGCAATAATCATGCCATCGAACACTACAAGGAAACAAATTTTCCTCTAGCTGTGAAACTTGGTACCATAACTGCAGACTTAGAAAGTGCAGGTAATGGTTCTTCTCCCTCTGAACCTGTTTAGACTTGGTCCCATGTATGAATTTTTAGCGCCAAGTGTCTGTATGTTGCTGCTATTATCATGTCTCATTTCTTTTGCTTTCACGATTTATGTCTTTTTATATATCTGCTTTGTTTTCAAGGTTCATTTTTCTCTCATGGTTTTTTGTCCATATTTCTTTTTTTTTCTTTTGCATTATCTTACTTGTTGCAGGCCATGGCATTTTGTAATATTGATAATATTTGATTGATTTTATTCTTGATCCAGAAAATAATTTGGGCTTTTGCGTTCATTTATAATGTTGTTACGGCTCCTTTGCCTTCATTGATTTTTTTAATGTATTTTGTCACCTATTTTCGGCATGAGCACGTCCAAAGATGACTAATAGATTATGATTAGTAGATTCTATAGATATAAGGATTGGATCTATTAGATTGGAAGCTGAAAGGATAGGGGGGAGATCAAAGAAAATGTTTGTTGACGTAATAGAATATTATTTAATTAATTTGAATATTTCTAGCAATCAAGAAACGCTTCACCTTCAAAACTCCCTCCCTCCCCCCGAACTGTGTAACTTTCCATTTTCCACTTCTGAAATATTGTTACCAGCCATCTGTCATCTCTATCTACTTCTCAACTATAGGGTCTCACAGAATATGACTGTTATGATAACCTAAAAAAGATGCTTGACACAATGAAGTTAATCATACTCTTAATATATAAAATATAAAATATCGTCAATCATGATATTTGTGACAGGCTCATCTCATAAGAATTACTCATCCAATTAAGATTACTGTCTAATGATTGGTTGTGCTTCAGAAACATGTAAATCATAGTAATTTTCTGCTGATCTGTATATTGTAAGTAGGCCAAGCCAATAAAAATAGAAGTTAGAAATTGGAGCTAATCATACCCTTCTAGTTTTCGCCTTTAAATTGCATGCCAAAAATTTGCCTTTTAAGGCATTTGGGAGATTGGAGTGCAGATCTAGCTTTGCATTTTTCCCCTCTATTCTTTTTTGTCTTTGTTGTGTATCTTTGTCATGATTGATTGTTCTTTTGCCTTTGGTTTTACTAGAAGATCAAGCACTTTGCATATTACGCGATGTCTATGTTCTGCTTTCTAGGGACTTCACCAATGATCTATTTATTTTATGCTGAAATTACATGCAAATTGTGACGGCTGATAAAAATTGCAATGAATTGGTAGTGGTAAGAAATTGCCCTTTTAATGTTATTTGTCTCGAGAATATCATGCAGCCTAGGTAGATTACAAGATGAGTTTTTATAGAACAAGAAATGGATGATAGATCCAAATTAGTATATTGATGAGATCATAAGTTTTTTCTTTTATGATGTAGACTCAATATTATCAATCGATGATCAATACGAGAAGTATAATTATGAAACATGATTTTCTTTATGTCCCCTTCTATTTATAACAATTTGTGTGAATTGAGATGTATTCGTTGTGTTTAACTCTTCGTTGATATGTTGCTTAACTAGTAACCATCATGGCAGCTCAGACGTTTTCTCATACCCCGAGGATGATACCATTGAGGATCCTTTATTAGCTGAACACCTGGCTTTTTTTGGTATTGATTTCTCATCATTGCAAAAGGTCAGTGATATATCAGCGATAAAAGATAGCTTCGCATCTCTGGATGTTAAAAAATATGTTGCTGTATCTATTTCTTTTCTCCCTTTGTTTTGGAAATGACAAATTTTCTTCCTTGTCGATCATCTGTTATATTCTCTAATGGCCATTCTCTTGACTAGTATATGGTCAGATCATTGTTCTTCTGCATTAATGTTAGGATTTTGCTGCTTTGATACTCTGACATGCCAAAGCTCTTTTTGTCGATAGATAATTGATTTTGATTTGAGACACATCAACAAGATTTCTGTGGCTCAGTTTGATACCGTACTTTTACTTAGAATTATTTGTTTGAGTTTACTTAACTCTATCATGCCTTTAGCGTTTCTCTAATTGCATGGCCTTACTCAGAAATGTTTTGTTTTGTGATTGAATACATATATTTCACTTTGAATTTTGAGTATTTGTTCACAACAATGTAACTATTGTGAGATATAGTGCTCATGTATGTGCTATTAATTCATTTTTGACCTTTCACACACACTATAATATAAAGCTATTATTTTGAAGTCCAATCCCAGTTTGTTCACATGAAAAAGATGGCCAAATATACACAGATGTTACTTGAGTTCTCTGGATGTTGACCTATAAGTTTACATAGAAGTTGCTAAGGATGGTGGAAGAAGGTAAAGTGTTGACAGCGCTTGACATTAGTTCATTTGAGTGTGACAAGTTTGCTTGCGTAGTTATTTTGATAGACTTGATAATCTGATTCAAATATTGGCAAAGAAGGCAGCATTTCTATTGGCTTTTAGTTTGGTTATTCACATTTATCAAGACTTTTTTTTATCTCCCTTGTTACTCATTAGTTCAATTGTTGCAAAAGAAGTTACAAAAGTGTAAATTTATTTCTTTTCCAGACTGAAATGACTACTGCTGAAAGGGAACTTGACCAAAACACAAATTTTGACTGGAATCGTATCCAGGAAAGTGGGCAGGAGGTGGAGCTCTTATTTGGACCAGGCTATACTGGTCTTCTTAACCTTGGAAATAGGTAGTTATAAGCTGTTGTTACTTCAATTACTTCCACTAAGTACATTTTGCTGCACATTGACTGCTCTTCTGTCTTGTTTCTTTGTCAGTTGTTATATGGCATCAACAATTCAAGTGGTGTTTACAACTCATGCTTTCAATGCTAGGTCTGTATAATTTCACATTAGGGGCTATCAGTGCAGGCTAACAGCATTTCTTATCTGACAATTTTCTGTAATACATCTTCCAATTTCCCAGATATCACAAAAACCAAAGTCTGAAGAAGGCTTTTGCTATGGCTCCCTCGGATCCAACACTGGACTTGAATATGCAGCTGTAAGGATCACACTGCCAACTCTAGATATAGTCATTTAATGTGGATGAAGGATTGAGTGGTATTTTCTGGGACCAATTGCATGTCATCTTTCAGATGCATGCCACTGTAGTCTTACATGTTATGACTTATGACCGTTGACATGCCAAATTTCCATGCTTGCCTTATCATAGCAGTAGAGAAGGGATTCTTTTTATTGTGCCTCATAAAGGGTATTGTTACATTGTGCATATATATAGGACTCAAAACTTAATACTCCATAACTAAATATCAATGTGGTGCTAAACCTATTCCTCATATAACAATAACTCTTAGGGCGTAAAGCATAGTAGTAAGGAAACAAGGAGGGGAAGAAAAGGAAAGGACAGATTTCCTTTGGTTGTTTACTTGAAAAGGAGGAGAGAAAGAAAAATGAGAGCAAAGTAACACAGCTAGTCCTTGATTTTGTCAACCCTAAGACATGCAGGGTAAAACCAATCCTTTTCATTCCTTTCTCTCTCTTCCATTTACTTTAGGAATCCGGTAATATGAGCCTAAATTTTAAAGATATATTTTCATTCCTTTTTTTAAAACTATATTTATTACTCAAACAACATTTTGTCTTATACCATGGTGCCTTATACTACATTTATCAGCTATTGATGATGTTAGATCTACCATGGGTACTGAGCGGTTAATCAGTGTAAGAGCCATGCACTTCTATTCACAGAACAGAGTGACCTGATGAAATGTAAAGTTGCAGTATTGATTTTATGTGTTTGTTATGATTGTCTACCCCTGTATATTACTTTTTATTCATCATTTGAGTTGATTCAAGATTGAACTAATTTGAGGGCTAGGGACCTTAATTTGGTCACATGGCTAGTGGTTTGGAAGGAAATCTGGAATTCAAAATTTCATATATTTGTTTTCTCCGGTTGATTCTCTTTGCTCGTGGACTTGTAATTGAGAAATCTATACATAAGGCTTCATGACTAAAGCTTGAGCCAGTTGCTTCGTGCACGTAGTTAGCCTAGTAGAGTAATTATACGTGGCAAATGGTTACAGAACTTCTATTAGTTAGGTGCCTTCAGAACTTTCATGCTCACTGATATTCATTTCCTTTATAGATTGATGGGACTTGTACTTTTTGTTATCCTAATTTTTTGTTTTTGTTGCAATATTGAAATGTTATTATTTTGATGTCCTTCAGCTGGCTTAACTTACTTGCATACTTTACTAATACTTATTTGTAAACTGCATGTAGGGCTAAACTAGCACATGGGTTGCTTTCTGGCAAATATTCTTTGCCAGTTCAACAGGTATGTTTACTCTAATCCATTGTTTTCCAACCAAACTAATGAAGTAGGGAACTGGAAAACCCATATTGTAGTGCTGGGAGTTCTGCTATGCCTTTATAACTTTTTCTGATATGTGAACTGATGTCATTAATTGTTTTTATCCTAGCTAAATAGGCGCTATGACTAATGTATTGGAATATCTCATCGCCATACTTAGTTCAGTTTATCTGTCCTCAATTCTTGCTCCTATTGGCCTAATTTATACATTGTATTTCGTAGGTGATGTATTTTTTGTTTGTTATTGTACTAGATTACCTTTCCTTCCCTCTAGCAAATTTGCTCTGTGTCATTTGTAATGTAAAGTCGTAGAAATGATAAGAATACATAATCTTTTAGATGAATCAACTTCTATATTTGATCTTTTAGCTTCTGTGAAATTTGAAGGGCAATGGATGTATATTTAACATTTGATAGGTTCATTCAAAATAAATGGCGAATCAATGTTGATTGTTAAATCTAATTTAGGGGCTCTATATGAGGATGAGGATATTTTTCTTCAAATGCTTCAGTAATATCTGTGACGGTTTCAAGCTTTTAGTGGAGAGAATCTCTTGAGTTTAATCTCATCTAATATTGATACAGAGATTGAACCTCTATCCATATCTATGATTTTTACTGCTAATGAAAAGTTTATGGTATGCTTTTTTGTTTCAGAAGCAAGATGGTATCCCTCCTCGTATGTTCAAAATGGTTATTGGTGCTAGTCATCCTGAGTTTTCAAGTATGAGACAACAGGTACACTTTACATTTTTGTCAGTACTTACCAATTGATGAACTATATGGAAGTGTTTTGACATGTACCAACACTAGTGTTTATTTGTTTTGCCTTATGTCTAGGCTCGCAGGTCATGCAAGGGTTGATGTACTGTTCTGATAATCATAGTCCATTCCTTTTGACTCCTTTTCATGTTACTTTAAATTGTTTTTTATCATGATTGTTTTGAATTGTTTTTTTAGTTGTGATGTTCTTAATACTTATATGGAAACTTCAAATATGCTATAATTGATATTGGCAAGATGAGTTTTATCCATGGGCCATAATTAACTGAGATGTGCATAAATAGTTGGAAGGACTGTTTATATGAAGTCTTTGCTGCCTTCGTCTATGAAATGTCTATACTAATCTGTTCCGCTTTGCAAGATTAGCTTTAACTGATGGAAGATGATGAATCCTTTTTTCTCAGGACTGTTGATTTTGCAATAGGTCGTTGGTTCGATACCAATGTAGAGGTTCTAGATTTTAAGGCCCAGCAAAAGCAAAATAAATGGTCTGGATATAGGTTAAAGATTCTAATATGAAAATCCCAACAAAGTAGATGGTTCCTATGCTGTAGATGTAATTAAACCTGACACTTTGTGTTTATGTGTTTGCCCACTAATACTTTTTCTAATAATTTTTTTTTAAGTTTGCAATTTATGTTGTTTTTGTTACTATATAGGATGCACTCGAGTTTTTTCTGCATTTTCTTGACCAAGTTGAACGCGCCAATACTGGAAATCCTGCATTGGATCCTTCAAGGAGTTTCAAGTTTGTAATTGAAGAGAGACTTCAGTGTCCCTCTGGAAAAGTTGCTTATAACAAAAGATCAGATTATATTCTTTCTTTAAATATACCGCTACATGAGGCTACTAACAAAGGTAAATTGGTTATGTTTTCTGTTTTCTTGATGATAATATTTAAAAGTCATTACTCATTTTGCCCTTAACGGTTCAGAACAGCTTGAAGCCTTCAACAAGAACAAAGCAGAAAAAAAGGCAGAAGGGAAGGACGTGTAAGCCATAGAACAATTATATATAGGTCTTCCGTTGTTGGTGTTTTTGTATTTTATATATTTCCATTGCATGTTTGGACAGAGATAGTGGTGAAATTGTAAGGCCAAGAGTCCCGTTGGAAGCATGCCTTGCTAGTTTTTCATCCACTGAAGAGATTCATGACTTTTATAGTTCAGCATTGAACACCAAGACAACAGCAATCAAGTATGTTGTGAATATTAACTTATAAGGCCTTTACATAGATTGCCTTTTTCCTGATTCCACAGACTTGTAAATGGCCTTGTATTGAATCATAATCTCTAAGATAATTTCTTAAATATGATTTCCCTTGTATTGTTAAAGCAACTAACCAAATGTTTTTCAAGGACTGCTGGTTTGGCTACTTTTCCTGATTACCTGGTTTTGCACATGAGGAAGTTTGTGATGGAAGAAGGATGGGTGCCAAAGAAACTAGGTATCTTGGTTTTATTATATCTTTTTTTTTCTTTCCATTTTCGTCTTTTTAAGTGAGTCTTGGTATTTTATTCTCTTCTCTTGAATTTTTGGTACATTTTCAATTTGTCTTGCAGATGTTTATATTGATGTACCTGATGTAATCGATATCACACATATGCGCAGCAAAGGTTTGCAGCCGGGAGAAGAATTACTGCCAGAAACAGGTTTATAATCATAGTCTGTTCTCTACAAATTCAGTAAGCAAAGTGGCTGCTAAATGTGCAGTGTTTCTGATATTTTTTCTGTACTTTCTTGTTTGATGCATTCTGTTTTGCAGGTCCCACTGGGGAAGTTGAATCCACTCAACTAGTTGCTAGCGAGGACATAGTTTCCAAACTTGCTGCTATGGGTTTCAATTACCTCCATTGCCAAAAGGCTGCCATAAACACTGCTAATACTGGAGTTGAGGAAGCAATGACATGGTTACTGTCTCACATGGATGATCCAGGTTTATGTCTAGTCATTGAACCTTTTTTTTTTGAAGCAATCATCTTGTCTAAGCATATGTAAAGAAGTCAGTCTTTTGATTTATAGAGGAGAAGATATTTGGAAAGATAATTCAATTGGTATGACTTTCAAGATTTCAATGCAGATATAGATGAGCCTATTTCACATAGCTCTCATGCTATGGATCTTCAATCTGTTGATGAGACAAGTGTTGAAACTTTAATTTCATTTGGCTTCCATGAAGAGGTTGCTAGAAAGGCATTAAAGGCATCTGTAAGATTTTAAACTCGAAAACTTTTTAGAGTCGATACTCTTTTCTGATACTGCTCTTCATTGACTGTAATTTGATTTACAATTTCCAAAATTTTCTGTTATGCTTGCTTATATAGTTGTTTTACAAGCTCCAACTTTGTCCATTCCCATAGGGAGGGAACATAGAGAAAGCTACAGATTGGATATTTAGTCACCCTGAGGCCTCAAGCTCAATGGATACAGATGCAACCTCAAACGGCGTGCAGGATAGTGATCCTGGAGTACCAGATGGAAGTGGAAGTTAGTGTTCTTTAACTGCATTTCCCTTTTTTTTTGTCATAGTGGAAATGATGAATTGTCTTTTTCTTTTTTTTTTGTTTGAAGGAACTACTTATTTTGATCTTTAGTTTTAACTAGTTATTTATTCTTTTTTATTTGTATGTTTGTCTGGCAAGGCCGAGCCTGTGCTTGGCTGGGGCTGGGGCTGGGATTGACCCAGACCTGTCATGGACCAAATCAGATCATCTTGGGCTCGAACGTGCTTAGCATGGGCACAACACCACTTCTAGTTTTAAGCTCAATTACAAACCCATATTCTTGGGTTTTTATTTTGTTGATGCAGGAGGCAGTATGAAGTTTTTTTTCTTTCTTCAATAGCAATAGCATTCAAAGCTTTTTAAACTGTCTTTCAGAGTAGTGTGTTTTTTGTTTTGACCACGAGGTATCCCTAACATGGCGTTGGACATGAACTATTTCTCACTATTCCTTTTTTGGGATGCGAGATTATTCTCCATTTGGGATGAGTGAGGATGGATTCCCTCTCTTTCATTTTTATGTTTTTAAGTCTACACGTATACTCATTTTTTATTCAATTTTTTAATTCTAGTTCGTCCATGATGAAAGAAGGAATTTCTGCTGCTTATTTTTAGATCATTGAGCAATCTACATTATGCTTTTTCCCACTTTTTTTTTTTACTTGCATCTCTGCTGGAGGTCAAAGTATCAATTTTGATTTATATTGTTTTTTTTCTCCTTACCTCATTTTAACCTTTTATTAATTTATTTGGTTTTGTGTTGATTGCTAGCTTTATACCATTTTAACAATTTCATTCTACAGAATACAAGCTCATGGCATTTATTAGTCACATGGGCCCTTCCACCCACTGTGGCCATTATGTGGCTCATGTACATAAAGATGGTAGATGGGTGATATTCAACGACAGCAAAGTTGGAGCCTCAGTGGATCCACCAAAAGACATGGGATACTTGTACTTCTACGAGAGAATAGTTGACTAAAGTTAACCGTTTTGCAACGATAAAACTAATATTTATTGGCAATTGTAGGATTCTTATCAAGCAACTTCTGTTAAGGCAATGTTTTTGCATGATTATTTCGTTGAAATCCTACTGTTGCCTTAGTCCATTACGTTCATGGTTTAAATGGAAAACAGTACTGGTTAGCTTCTTGCGTTTATGATCAATGTTGGGTAATCTTTGATGATAAGACCTTTCTGTTCTGCCTGATGGTCCTTAAACTATTTGATTTGATGGCCCAAATTCATATGCTAATTCATTGTTTCTAGAAACAATGTGAATTCATTGTTCGAAATTCATATGGTCATAAAAATTGAATAGTATGTTCTCTGCACGCTACTTGGATACATTAAACAACAGATGTGTATAGGGTTGTTTGTACTTCACATAGTTTACTTAATTAGCTAGAAGATTAAAGCTCTCTTGACTTTTTGACATCAGCTAATGGATTTGCTTTGGACCCCTTGTTAAAATAGAAAGATTTACGTATTCTCAAGATACCATTTATATTATCATTTAAAAATTGCCAACAACTACATGGTGGAACAAAAGAAGAGATGGAAAGCTAGGAGAGCTAATGTTCAGATTATCAGTCAGCCCCCCAACAAATAAGGTGCATTACTTTTTCTGCCCTCTCTGCTCTCTGCCTCTTCAGCTTCTCAACGATGTCTGATTCTTGTTGGATGCCTGGTTCTCCTATTGCTGCTGCATCGGTGGCTGCTGAGAACCTCCGTTCATGATTGGATTTGGCTTGTGATGTCACTGGCGATGACTTCAGGGATGCCATCGACTCGGAACTCATCTTCTGCCCTGCCATTATTTGTGCAGCTCTCAGGCACACCCTACTTGCGTGTCTCAGATTTCACCAACTCTTATCCTCGTAATACTCTTGTACCTCCCTCTCGCACTCGACCTCTCTCGTTCACTAAGGGATGAGTTCATAAGAAGCTTGGTTTCAGCGTATAATTTTGAATCCACACATGCCTGTGATAGCAACGATCCCCAGACTTCTCGATGGTTTTGCATTCACAGCACAATCATTTTGGACCTTTTTTTTTTTTTTTTGTAGCTTTTGCAAAAAGGAAAAATACTGAAGTGGAAGGTTCCAGTGGGGTTTCAGGCAGAAGCCACGAAGTAACGCTTTGCGGCCTCCTATACAGCCTATGGGTTCTTTGTCGACTGGTATTCAGTTTTCGACCGTAAATAGTTTCAGCTGACACCAGCAATCATCGTAAGTCTTCAAATAAGTATTCTATATTCTTTCTCAATATTTCGTTTCATAAATGGAATTCAATTTTCTATTTCTGCAGGGCAATAACAATTTTGTAAATTTGAGTAACTTACTTTTATCTTCTTCCCTAAGTTAATTCGCCCTCTACTTACATTTTGTAACGCACCCACATCTGCTGTCGCAACGTTAACGCTCCAATTGAATCTGAAATTAAACTCGGTGAAATTGCTGATTACACTGTAAACAAGTAGTAAAAATGCGTTTCTAATTTTTTTTTTGGGAACGTGTGCAGTGCGTTGTGTGGACTAAGTCACACAATTAGATCTATATTGGAATAGAATCCTATCCCCTCCACCTCGCAGGTGTCGTAGTATCTAAAAAGGCCCCTCTTTGCAACAACAGATTGCTCACCACATTATTAATATCCTACCAAAACCCTAGCCGCCACCCCTCTGCCTGACACGAAATGGACGCCGTCGCCGATCGGCCCGATCCACCGGTGCGCGAGATGGAGGCGGCCTCCCTCTCGATTGACCCCGCGCTGGAGCCCGCCCGCCCCCGCACCTTCATCAAGTCGATCGTCTCCGGCGAGGTCGGCGTCCTCGTCGGTCAGCAGGTCGTCGTCGGCGGTTGGGTCAAGACAGGGCGCGAGCAGGGGAAGGGTTCCTTTGCGTTCCTCGAGCTCAATGATGGCTCCTGCCTCTCGAACCTCCAGGTGATCGTCGACGCGGCCGTGTACCCTTTGTCCGAGCTGGTGCCCACCGGCACCTCCGTGCTGGTCGAGGGCGAGCTCAAGAAGCCGCCCGAGGGAACCAAGCAGAGAGTCGAGCTCAGGGTGGAGAAGGTGCTGGAGGTCGGGCCCGTGGATCCGGCGAAGTACCCGCTCCCCAAGACGCGGCTTACTCTCGAATTTCTTCGCGATTTCATGCATCTCCGTGCCCGTACCAACACGGTATTCGATTTATCGTCCTGTCTTCTTTTATATACTGTTTTTGTGTATACTCGAGTATATAAATGGTAACCATTTGAATGCACATATAGGCTATCATATTAAGCAGAAAGCACGATTTTTTCCTCAAAAGTCAAATCCACTATCTTTCGATGTCAAGTAACAATGCTTGTTGTCTACTCTAACTATTTCCATTTTGATGTTATTGTTACATCTTCTTTACAAATTGTTCTAGATATCTGCAATTGCCCGAATTCGGGATGAGCTGGCTTATGCAACGCATACGTTCTTCAGGCAAAATGGATTTCGGTACATACATACTCCTATAATTACCACAAGTGATTGTGAGGGAGCTGGCGAGATGTTCCAAGTTACCACACTCTTTAGTGACGCAGAAAAGTTGGAGAAAGAGTTGCAACAGAATCCTCCACCATCAGAATCTGATGTTGAGGCTGCTAAGCTTCTTGTCAGAGAGAAAGGAGAGGTTGTCTCGCTGCTAAAATCATCAAAAGCTAGCAAGGAAGAGATTGTTGTCTCTGTTGCTGAGCTAAACAAAGCAAAGGAAAATGCATCAAAGCTTGAAGAAAGATATAATTTGAAACCTGGGCTTCCTCAGAAGGATGGCAAGATTGATTATGCGCGTGACTTTTTTGGGAGACAAGCTTTTCTTACAGTATCTGGCCAGCTTCAGGTTGAGACATATGCTTGTGCTCTTGGAAACGTGTATACCTTTGGACCAACTTTTCGAGCAGAACACTCCCACACGTCACGCCATTTGGCTGAATTTTGGATGGTTGAGCCAGAGATAGCATTTGCCAATCTGGAGGTATTGTATTTTAATAATTTGGTATGATATTTTTGCAGCCTAGTGTGAATCAGTAGGCTTGTTACATAAACCTGATATTTGTTTTGATTTCTGTTTGTTGTTTATTTTTGTAGTAAAAGTTATATATAGAATCTAGATTCTAGTCAGCACTATATGAATCTTCTGTAGAGATCTGTATTTAGAAGTTAAAATTTTCATTTAAGCTTTACATAATTTCTTATCTGCAGGATGATATGAACTATGCTGAGAACTATGTGAAGTTTCTTTGCGGATGGTTACTTGATAATTGTCGGGAAGACATGGAATTTATGGTTAAGAACTATGATAAGACCGCTATAGAGCGTTTAGAGCTTGTTTCATCAATGCCATTTGAACGCATTTCATACACCAAGGCTGTGCAGCTTCTAGCCAATGTCACCGACAGGAAGTTTGAGAACAAGGTGGAATGGGGAATTGATTTAGCATCAGAGCATGAAAGGTACTGCAAAACATATTTATAGTTGTCCTGGAAAATTTATGGTTTAAGGAGTTAACGATCTGTTTTATTATTTAGGTATTTGACAGAGGTGATATTCAAGAAGCCAGTCATTGTATATAACTATCCAAAAGGCATTAAAGCTTTTTATATGAGGCTCAATGATGATCAAAAAACAGTAGCAGCTATGGATGTGCTTGTGCCCAAGGTATGTCTTTCTTCTACTCCATTTTTCCACGAAGACAAACTTTTCCTAATCTTACCTTGTGGCTTCCATCTATATTGTTTTTTATTTTTTTCTTTTCCCCACTTAATTTCTGTTTCTGATACAATTTCCAAAAGTAATGCTTCGAGATGTCATATGACTCGTAAATTTCTTGTTTGTAGGTTGGTGAGCTAATTGGCGGAAGCCAAAGAGAGGAGCGTTTAGAGATTCTCATTAAAAGGTACATGTAATTGTATTTGGTTGTGATAAACTTGCATTCGATTTTATTTATGGATGTATCATGTTTGCATTCGTTGGTCTGGGCCTTTCCTTTAGTCATGTTGGACAGATGACTGGTTACAAGGGATATTTTTTAATATAGAAATTCCTTAAACTGTTCTTATAGAAATTCAAAATTTTATGCAAAATCAGAATATCCATTCAAATTTCTTTCTCCATATAATTTCCTTCATATTGTTCATCAAACTCTTCAGAAGTCATGTTTTAGAAATTTGAAACGTGTAATATTATTGCACATCGTCAGTTTATTCTTCCACTTTTTGTTTGTTTACTTGTTCTCTACATTATCCTTTCCACCGAACTCTACTTGGACTTATTTCATCTGCTTTTTCAGAATTGAAGATTCAGGGTTGCCGCTTGAGCCCTATGAATGGTACCTCGATCTCCGACGTTTTGGCACTGTTAAGCACAGTGGATTTGGCTTAGGTTTTGAGCGCATGCTCCTTTTTGCCACTGGCATAGACAACATCAGAGATGTTATCCCATTTCCAAGATATCCAGGAAGGGCTGATCTTTGATTATTCTATTGGTTCTATCATTACTGCCTATTCTTATGCTATTTAAAAGGTTGGATCTTATTTGTGCCTAGGATAGTGAATTCTCATACTAAACCTTAGAAAAGATTTTGCATCTTCATATCAATTTCGATATAGCTTATCTTTTATCGTAGTGTTGGAATCTCATGTCGTGTTTAATTCAAGCTTTATCAAAGTTCAAAGTTCGTCATCTATACTTTGTGCTATATATGAGTGCTTGCATCTTCTGTGCCACAAGCTTAGTCATGAAACTTCAAGCTACTTTATACTTTAAAATCATCAAAGCATACTCCTGAAAATAGTTTTGATTTGATTCCAATTTCGACGATGCAATTTGCATCAAAGCTACTTTATTTCCTTTACATTAATTCGAGTAAAGATAATGAGTCCTTTACATTTATGTTGAAATTATAACATAAATTATATAATTTTAAAATATAATATTAGAATCATAAAAAAAACCTTCTTGCGTAATATATGAATAAAATTTAAAATTAGGCTGGACAGTTTAATTTTTGGGAGGATAAATAAGAATGAAAAAAATAAATGCTAAGATATTTATGACGAAGTAATTATGGAATGACCTTTTGAAGTTCCTTAGAAAAATTGGATTTCCCTTTGACCGTTTATTGAAATGCCTCTGTTTATTTAGTATTTAATGATCCAACTGACAAAGAGACCTAAAAAGTAAATATACATGGAAAGATATTTTTTTTTGCTAAATTAACAAATATAAAATTAGGCAAAATGACGTTTTTTTATTTCCAAATCATCAAAGTATTCTATTTTTTTATCCCGATTTGTATTATTATCAACATATTATAGTAGAAATCATAACTACTATGATGTATGCATAATTTATTTAAAAATATTTTAAAAGCTAAGATTTTCATAGCTGTTGTGACATCGATTCATCCTATTCATCTGTTATTTACACTGTAACACAGCTATCAGAGTGTAGCTAATGCAATATAGATTTTATCAGTTCATCTAACATTTATGTAGTAAATTACTAGGGGTAGTTTGGTAATATTCATATAGTAGGGTAAGACACCTTTCGATGAACATAAAGAAGGCACACATTTGATGATTTAGTAAAAAGGAACGCCTTTTGTCCAATAAAATTTAGATTTCTCATGCTTTAGTTCTGACTTTTTATTTATTTAATTTAGGTATTCAATTCTAATAATTCGGTAGCCCATCTGAATCTGTATTGTAAATTCATAAAGCACAAAGTGGTGATTTGACGCTCCGGATCCCACCTACTAACTGAATAAAGGCTGGTACATCAATCCCAGACAAGCATATACTCTTAGGCTTTTTACCAAAGGGCACAGATAAGATTTTAAATTTATCAAAAGGCGTATGTTACTTTAGAATTTACTAAAAAATGTATCTCTTTAAATAGATTTTTTATTTTACCCTTCTGACAATTTTTTCTTCTTTTCTATTTTCTCTCTCTCTTATCTAATTCTTCTCTACTTTCTTTCTAACCCGATTTTATTTAATCACCCGATTATTCTTCTCTACTTTCTTTTCTATCTTATTCTTCTCTACTCTATTATTTA
>JBBPFP010642614.1:0-16241 GCA_037974795.1 Kaempferia galanga | reverse complement strand
CCTCATCCGGCGGTCCCTCGGATGTACCATTCTTCATCGACTCAAGGACCCGAGCCTTAGGATGAGATCTCCATGTGTTTCTCCAAGTCCTGCAAGACTTAAACACATATTAAGGTCTAACTTAAACTATTTGATACACACATCAAAACCTTGATTGCATCAACAGCAACCTCCCCTTTGTACAAGGGTTGAGCGCGTACCATATCTCCTTATCATTTTTAGGGCATAAACTCCTTCGACTTGGATATAGTAGGGGTCAAGATCCTCCAGGCTACAATATCAACCTCTCATTCGTACAAAGGCTAAGCGTGTATAGTATCGCCTTGTCCTTTTTAAGGTTCAAAACTATCCCGACCCCAACATAGTCGAGATCGAGATCCTCCAGGCTTCGGTAGCCACCTCTCCTTCGTACAAGGGTTAAGCATGTATCATATACCCTTTTCAATGCCCAAACTCCCCTAAGTAGGACATAGTCAGGGTCGAGATCCACCAGGTTATGGTAGCAACTTTCCCTTCACACAGTCAAACAGAACCCCAATGTTGTAAACGAAGATAGGCGGTGGTGAATCGGTTAGTGACTAGATGGTTGAATTTATTTTACTATTAATACATAATATTTACTTTTAATAAGACATATTAATGCCCAGGAGACGCTGAGGCGATCTGATTAATGCCCGCCTCCCACTTAGACGGCCACCTCAACTGCCATTTAGAACGCTATGGATACCTTATCACTCTAGTCGCTAGTGTTAACAGGAAGTAGGGCAATTCTCCCCGACAATTTCAATAAATTAAAAAACAAGACTATTACAAAGGATAATCTTAAATTAAAAGTCTACTACATCTTCATCAGAAATGTCACCATTGATTTTGAGAAGGTTGATGGCTGGAAGAGGAGAGTCAACAAGAAGAGTACCATTCTCTACCAACTGCTTGAGGGTGTCATCGATTTCATACCACACCATTCAAATGTGACGGGGTGCTAACTATGTCATAGAATTCCTCGGAGCACAAGTATTCTCTCTTCTTACTGGGCCAATGCTCATTCTCCCCTTGCATAATACTCCTAAACCTTAGACATCTTACTCTCTAACTAGTCCCTCTAAGCTCTAAGCGTCATCTGCAATTCAACCACAAAGGTTTCTTGGGCCTGCGTCTCAACTTGAGCATCCTCTGCTGCAACAAGTGTCACCTTCAATTCGCATCGTCGGGCATCCGTCAAGGCTCTAGTCGATTCAACCCCTCCTTGAGTGGCTCCCAGTTCCACTTTCAAGAGCCCTAGTTCTTTTCGTTTGGCTTCCAAATCAGCCTGGATGGATGTTGCTCTAGTTGTGGCAGCTTCCAACTCTTTTTCGTGTGTTTTTTATTGCAGCTGTCAACTTGTCTATCTCCACTTTCAATTGTTCAGGTTGTATGTCGCCTAAATCATTTTCGTCGTCGCCTTCGTTATTCCTCTCTTCAATTGCGTGATCATTTCCGGATCAGAAGTGAGGTCAGCCTATTGTCACTTCAAGCGGTCAATCTCCGACTGTGTGAGGGTTATCTCCTCCTAGGCCACACAATCAAGACCTCCTATGAATGGGTCGGGACTAACTAGGATTCTAGTTCGGCTATGCGGGCCTGTAACTCTCGCATACCCTGTTAGATCTTGAGATATCACTAGCCAAATACCATCAGCTGAGACATATACTTAGCCCGTTTCAACAAAAGTTCCTCTATCAAAGCTTGGATGGGCATGTCCTTGGTCGATTCTTCGGTGTTCCTCCACCTGATAGTTGTTAGACTGTAGAGGACGAGATCCTACTTGGGATCCTCCTGAACTAATTCTTGGTATACCTGATGTGTACATTTCATATAAATTTTTTATCTTTCTTTATGATAATTTTAAAATAAAATAGTACTTTTTATCCCATATAGGTACTATTTTCTATCTATTTACATTTAAAATATCTAATTTTGAATGATAAAAACTTTCTGAAATAAAAAAGATATGAAATTTTATTAATTTTTTTAATAATTTTTTTATGGGCTTATAGAATGATCCACCTAATCCATAACTTACCTGCACCTTACCTTAGATTGGATTAAAAATTTCTCAATTTACCGAGATAACGGACCAGTCTACGCCACCTTGGCAAATAGATGGTCTGTCCCGGGTCGACCTGTTATTACACCTTAGATTAGAGTCACTCGTTTGATAGTTACACCTTTCCAACGGAAAACAAAGAATTTCGCTGGGCTTCCTTTCCAAATTACCTTGTTTTCTTTCGTAGCTTACCCTCGTTCGTTTCATCTGCTCCAGTCCACCACGTTAAGTACCAAATGTTTTCCTCCGAAGAGAGAAAGTGGAAGCTTAAAGCAGCCACCGTTGAACCTCCATAGCTTCCTCCTTCCCACCTCGAATCGTACCATTCCCGGCCACTCTCATCGCACGCAACCTCTGGCCCCCCTTCTGCATAAAATGCTTCCTTACTTCTCCCTTCTCTGGCCGTCTCATCGATCGTCTCCTCCTGTGGCGGATACTACTGATGGCGAAGGGGAAGGGCAACGGGAAGGGAAAGGGTAAAGCCAAGGTTGAGGATGTGATAAGTGTGGAGCAAGAGTCCGTCATTCCGGTCCCCAAGGCTGATCTCATCACGGCTCTCACGAAGCTAATTAGTAAGCAGCATCTCTCGTCTGTCTTACCTGATTCTATTTTCTCTTTGACGATTGTTTTTTTTTTAAAAGATATTTATTTATTTAAACGAATAAACAACCCAAAAAGCTTCTGTTTCATTATATGAACTTAACAAGTGAAAGTTAACCCAATCTGATCAAATACCTTATAAGAAGGTACATTTATCAAATGTCTGTCATATTCTTTCCTTTTTTGTGTAAAAATCAGGTTCCCATTTAAGATTTTTTTTTTTTAAAAAAATGTTTCTATAGATTATATTAGGCCTTGTTTAAATAAAATATACAAACCATATCGCACTGAGTGGGTTGATTATATAGATCCTCCTGCACCATCATTAAGGAAATATATATTTTATAATAATTTTGATTTAAGTGTTGCATCTGTTACATTGAATTGGTGTAAATTTTTAAATTTAATTCCAATGACACTAGATTTGCCACCGTATTCAGGACCTGAACAAGTTGTGCAAGAGGATCCAGCAGAGTTTCATAAGTTGTGCAAGAGGATTGAATACACTATTCGAGCTTGGTACCTTATGCAGTTCGAAGAAATGATGGTAGAATTGATCCATATTTGTCATAACATTTATCAAAAAAAAAAAAAAAAAAGAAATCAAATTTAATGCATTAGTCATTCTTGTTAAACTTATTCATAATTGTAGGCAGATACCTACTTGTAAATAAGTCATTTATCGTCAGAATATTTAGTACAATCATGTAGGAACATGAACTTATTCCTCTGTCTAGTGAAACATTTAATTCAGCATTCTATTTAATTTTACCGCATTGTATTTGCAGCAACTTTATCTTCTGTTTGATCCTATTGATGGTAACCAGCGACTGGAGCAGAGGAAATTATCCCGTGAAAAAATAGACACTCTGGAACTAGACTTTCTGGAACACTTTTTCAAGGTTTGCCAATTTCTGACTTTCAGAAATTTCAATATTTTTTGGTTCTATGCCATGCAGGTGCTTGGTAAATTTCAAAAATATACCTAGATTAACTTAAATGAAATCTAATCCTATAATCATCATATTTCACTTTCCTTGATTACTATTACGTACATATAAACCTATTATATCTTGGATGATAGATTGTCTATCAAAACCCTGGTTGACGTCGTCCATTGGCACTAAGCTCTATTTTTCTTGTTGTTCAATCCTCTTACCAGACGGGTATATGTTAGAATTGACAACAATTCTTATAGTTTGTAAACTTTATGTTCCATAGTAGAGGTTCTTTTAACTAAATTAGGAAACCAAAGAAGCAATCATATGCAGTCAATCTCGGTCCTTCCATAGTAATCATATTATTTCTTCTCTGATTGAGACAGGTTATGGAAAAGAGCAACTTCAAACTAGCAACTGATGAAGAAATTGAAGCTGCACTCTCAGAGAACTATCTCTTAAATTTACCAATTGAAGTCGACGAGTCTAAGGTTATATGGTTATCAATTTCTCTCAATGTTTGAACATTGTGAACTTGCAGGTTAGCTTAACTTGGTAGTTTCTTGGTAGTGTAGTTGGATAACAAGCTTCTTTCAAGGTATTTTCAGAAACATCCTAAACCTCATTTTTCTGAAAAGGTATAGTCAGCTCCTAAAATATTCTGCTTTGTAGGATTTTTTTTCCCCAATATTTGAACTATATCAATCTAAAAGTTCATGCATTTCAAATTGTTTATTTTCTGTATAAATAAATTTACGTTTTCTTAAGTTTAATTTCCACTTCAATGATCCTTTTTGAGATTATTGACACTATTGTGTGTCCTATATGAGAAAATCTATGCACTTGGACTTCAAGTTCAATATCCACACAAGTGTGGATTTATGAGCTTAACACCATTGTTCTGAAATTTTTTTACACCTAAGAATTAGGGATGTTGGGTGTTAACACTTCTAATGCATCAGCATGCTCCCAAGTGTGACTAGATGAATTCAAATATGTTTTAATCTGTATTCATCTAATTAGCTTGTTAAATTCTAAATATGTCTATGGCAACTACAAATAATTTTAATTATAATTTAAAACTAATAAATTACTAAATATTACAATGGATCGAGCAACTAGATAGTCAATTTAATTAAAATATTACATTGTATCGTATATATACTTCACACGCTTTACAATGTATTAAAACCGTACAAATGAATTTTACTCATTTAGTATCGCTTTAGTACATAGTTTTTTTTTCCACTTTTGATTATTGGAACGGTGGTACCATTTAGTACTTTTGATTCTATGTTGGAGGTTTTGTCCCTAGTTAGAGTGGTAGAGTTTTGATATTGTGCTGTGCTAACACAAGCTATAAAAAACAAGCATCTTGAACTCTTTTTTGTGTGTCGTGTTACATACCAAGGCACATAGATTGTTGACATAATATGATTCTCATTAGTACAACAACGAATACTATACAAGAGAAATTATTTATATTAATTAATATTGAGATTCAACCAAAATGATACATTTCAACCATATATTTATGTGACTTTAAATCATGCAATATTGTTAGATAATTGAAGTAAATATGCCTTATTACTTATATTGAGATAAATTCATATAAATTTATACTATTATTATTATTTTGTTTGTTGTCTTTTAAAAATAAAACTACTGCAGATAGAAAATTTGCATATAGAAAACTATAATCAATATAATTAGAATTTTAAAAAATAAGTTACAAAAATTAACAAAAAAATTTGTAGAAAAATAGAATGCTATAATTTTACAGAAAAGACTACTAACTGGAATTTGCATTCGAATATTAGCTTAAATTTTCAATTATTATTTTTATTTTAGAAATAGGATTTGAACGATAGTACTTTATTTTATTAATGAATTTAAAATTCTGATAAATATTTATATATTAGATTGGTATTTATTTAAATATAATTTGATGTTAGCTAAATTTTATTCCAACCTTAACTTAGTAAAACAAAATAATGCACTCTCAAATTTGTAGTCCTTTTAAATTTTACTAACTCTCATTGGTAAAGTTGTTGTGATCTGGTTATCACGAGTTCGAGTTACGAAAACAACATCTTGTAATGTAGGATAAACTCTTGCAAATCACCAATCTCTTAAAAATGTATGATATGAAATAGTATCTAAATCTTTGCTCATATGCACGATGAAAATTTTATAGAAAATGTTCTTGATTTTATGTGTCTTATGAATAGGACAAAGTTATCAGTCTATATTTTCTTTTTCCCATGCACAGGTGACCACTTTAATTTTGTGATAATCACCTTGAAATATGACTTTTTGAGTTCCTTTATTTTTAAAATATCTGTTAACTAATATAGAAGCATGACATTTTATTTTTTTTCACCATTAATGTTGATTAATTCGTTGACCATTATAATAGCGTAATGATTTATCTTTTAACTGTTAACATCTTTCTTATCTTTGTCTCTCTTGTTTTGGAAGTACATTATTTTTCATCGAGGAGTAGGAACTGATCATACAACCGGTTACTTTTTCATGGAGAAATTGGATATGATTATAACTCGAATTTGGACTAGATTTCTAAAGGCTACTAGGTATTTTTTTTTTTAATTTCAAACACAGTAAATTGAAGCCATTACTTTCAAAAGGCCATTTGCATTTGGGTGAGTTGTATGATCTCAGGCTCGAGAGGTTCATCACAAAAAGATCAAGCATTAAATTGAGAAAAGATACAGAAGAAACAACTAGAATTATTGATGATTCAAAGGAGCTCTTTAAACGAAAAAGGATTGAAAACATGGAGTTCGGGTCAATTATCTTTCCCAAATTGAAATTTGGTCTGATATCCTAGAACCTATTTTTGACAGTATATGATCTCATAATCAATCTGTATTTTGTTTTCTGCAGAACCCAAGACCTACTAGGCAAGATTGAAATCCAAGAACCAACTTTTAAAAGAATAATCGTCGTTTACAGGTAGCTATTCTACATTAAAGTTTTCTTCAATAAGTCATGGAAATCAGAGTTGGTGCCATAAGATAACACTTAAAACACACAAACTTAAGTCAACAGTTTTAGTTACCAGCATTAGATAACACTTAAAACACACAACCTTGCAGGCGGGCGAGCACAAATGACAAGATAGATCGAGGAATCTATGTAAAACATTTCAGAAATATTCCCATGGCTGATTTGGAACTAGTTTTAGTGAGACTTCTAAATTCAAATTCCTACAAGTAACCAACTTATTGAACAAAATTTTGATGCACCCTTTTCATAAAGTGTGAATCACTGGTTTTGCAGCCTGAAAAGAAAAACCCAAGCTTGACTCCTAGGGACTGGGTCCGCTTCTTGATTACGATGGTGCTTGGTCTTGTAAGTTTCTAAATCCTGAAGACTTAATTTGACTGGCTTTACAATTTCTTTCTCCTTTGCCATTACCTAATAATCAGCATACTGTTTCAGATTACTCTCATTGGCTCTTTTAAAATGCCAAAAGCTGAAATTCGTGTTGTCCTCGCTATCATTTTCGGTCTCATTGGCTATTGTGCTAAAATTTACTTCACGTGAGTATGTTCTATCAACAATCTTCCATTTCTGACTAAATTCATGTGTTGTTACAAAATCCAATATAGTTTTCCTTCTTCATTTCTTGTTCCAAAATTATAAACACCCTATATATATGTCTCATTTCTTGTTCCTTCTTCATGTGAGTTTAGTTCTCTGTCATCTTTGTCTTCTCTCCTATCCATTTTATCTTTTGTAAACACAAAATATTAATTCTTTTCTTAATCATTCTATCTACTACATCCATCGCTTTACCAATGAACATTCTTATGTTTCAAATTAAAGACAATCGGTATTCCTATAATGCTTGTTCTTATCTAACCGATGATGTAAGAACTCTTGTATATTTAACACTACACCGAAGTTCTCATATAGATGCAACGGTCCTTGTCAAGACATTGCCCCTCCAACACATTTCTTCCAAGGAACTGTCTTTCATTAGCATAATAATTTGATGGATTAGAACATTCACTTGTGTTTGACGTTGGTTGGCTACTTGACGTAACTCTCAATCTTTTTTCATCCGGGCTTAAGACCGGCCTCGGCGGTTTTGACTGTTACCTCATTATAAAAATAAAAATAACTTTTATTTACCATTACTATTTTAGTGCCGAATATTCACTTGTCTTTTAGGAATATTGTTTTGCATCAGATTTGATAAAGAAGTTATGCTTAATCGGAACATGAATATGGCATGATCATGTTATTTTGAGTATAATGTATTTTCTTATGCTAATCTTTTGAAAGCATGCAGGTTTCAACAAGACATAGCAACTTACCAAAACTTAATCACCAAATCAATGTTTGATAAACAACTTGACACGGGCAAAGCTACACTCCTACATTTGTGTGATGATGTGATTCAACAAGAAGTAGGTTCTATATTTAATAAATCTTATTAGACCAAAGTTCAAGTGAAGTTTGGGAAAAACTTAGCTTCAAAATCTGAATGTGCAGGTCAAAGAGGTGATAGTTTCTTACTTTGTTCTAATGAGGGAAAGGGAATTGACAGAAGAAGTATGACTTCTTTCTTTTACCAAAATATTTAAAAAATGCATGGAATGAATTTGTTTGTCATTCTCTGTTATCCTTGTATTTTCTTAACCTCACAATTTTCATGATCCAAATATAGGCTCTTGATCGTCACTGTGAGAAACTTATTTCAGAAGAGTTTGGGATGAATTGCAATTTTGAAGTTGAAGACGCGATCAGCAAGTTGGAGAAACTTGGTATTGTTACAAGAGTAAGTTTGATTGCATCTGCTTCATTTTTAGCTAATTCACTTCAAGTTTTACCTCATGTTAGATAGATTTTGGTTTGTGAAAATTCATTTACTAATGCAGAAGTAATACTAGTTTTGTAGGCCTTCATACTGTCTACACCAAGGTGTCTCTTTTAGGGGCAGACAATGAAGTGATTCAATTAAATAATCAAATTACTTTGGTTAATGAATGTTGATCCCCTTGAAGTGATCAGTATTGGAGATCGATTCCTCAAGTGATGTTGTTGTAGTACAAAGCTAGTGCTCAAAAATAAAACCAATCTTGAAAGCTTTAAAAGGAAAGAACAAATATTTTGAACTTCAAATCTTGTTTCAAACACTGTCCTTAAGACTTTATTCGGTCTTAAATTGTGCAATACAAATATCAAATATCATACAAGATTAGATGAAGCTAATTGCTTTTACTTCTTAGTACGACAATTCAGAAAACAAGGGAAAGGAGAGCAAGAATATGTCTTTATTTTCCATCCAACTTAGTCTCTTTATAGACAATCAAGCACATTATGACTATTCCTTCGAGTCTTTTCATTTATTTAAAATATCCAATAATCCCCCACCATTTTCAATAATTGAAAAAAATTTTATTCATGGATTACAAAACACATCTTGATAATTTGTGCATCAATAATGGTTTCTTTCGATTAAACTACTATCTTAGTGATGATTTCTTATAAGTTTGTAAACCATTTTGGTAGCTAACCTTTGGACCAAAGGTTTATGTAACAAACCACATGAACTATCACACATAGGTTCACTTCTTTCTAATTGTTATAAATAACATATACTTTGTGTACTGCTACAATCCTTTCATGTATGTATTAAAGTTTAAGTCCAAAACTTTAATGGATAATTAAATCCTACATTCATATAGGTAAGTTCTCAAATGCCTCCGACATTTGTGGCATTTTATGAAACTTGTTAAGAATCACCAAGTTCATCGTCACTTTACTATCCGGAATTTAAATACTTATCTTTGATATAGTGTTTCAACATTTATCCAATGTATTTTTCACTACATTGAATCCAAGACTACGCAATGTGGTAGCATTGGATTAAGATTTCCATTGTTGAAGGTTTATATCGTGGGCTTCAATCCTATCTCAATGGAGGTTCTTTCTGTTGGTGCCCCAAGTTAATTTTGATGTGATCAACCAAGTTAGGTTAGGTCCTGTGGTTTTTTGATCCTTGTGTCTAAGTGTGCAAGAACTTAGGAACATAAGAAGTTGAGCAGAAGATGTGACGGACGAGAAGGACGACACGGAAAGTGAGTCGACGAGCTCGGTGCGTCCGAGGGATGATAAGCTGTGGAAGAGTACACCGGCGGACAAGAAGGACATGTGCGACAGTTCGACGGATGAGAAGCCAGAACGGAAGCCTGCTTGAGGAGATGAATGGAACATGGGTTCGGGTGAGCCCTATTTTGGATGTTTGAAATCACCCAAACAACCGAAAGTGACCGGAAGCAATTGGGGCGACCGGAGTTGAATGGAGCAGAGTCAACACTGATGTTGACCTTCTGGAGGCACCCTCAGGCTCCTGGAAGGCTCCTCCACGCGCCTCAGCGCGTCACCGATCGCCAAGCTACGGAAGGCCCCTTCAGGCACCTTAAGACGCCCTCGCGCTTGTGGGAAGGCACCTTCAGCCAGCAGTCAGCGCCCGTTGAAGATCAGATAAAGTTTTATCTGATCGCCCTAGGCATGTCTGGAGGCGCCTTCAGCCCATGAGATCATATTTCTAGAGCATATAAAAAGGCCCCTTGAGCTAGAAAATAAACAACTTCTTGAACAACAACTCTTGTAATCTTTCCTAGTCTTTTTCTTGAGCTATCTAATGTCTATAAGAGGCTAGCCCGCCTTCAATGAAGGAGATTTTCTTAGTGAGCTTTCCAACGTCTTGGATTAACAACTTCATAGGTTGTAACTAAGTAAATTCAACCTTCTTACTTTCTTTCTTTAGTTGTTCAATTTAAGCTTTATTTTGATTGTGCTATCTAACTAAGTTGAAAAGATCGAGAAAGGGGGTTCATTTATTTTTGCAGGCTATTCATTCCTCTAGCCGACCACCAAGGATCGACACTTTCAACTATATCCCTAGTTAATCCTTTTGTTAAAGGATCAACTAAGTTTTTTTTTAGATTTAACATAATTTATGGTTGTGACTCCACTTTTTATCAAGTCTTTAGCCATACTATGTCTCACTCTAATATGTATTGACTTGTCATTATAGACCTCACTATAACCCCTGGCAATCACACTTGTGTTATCACAATATATGGTTATAGGAGAGATAGGCTTTGCCCACATTGATATCTTATAGAATAAGTTTCCTAGTCATTCAACTTCCTTGCTAGCTGTAGTTAAAGCTACAAACTCAGTTATAGTGGAGTCAGTTATGCATGTTTGTTTCTTGGATCCCTAGGAAACAACTCCACCACCTAAAGTAAAGATCCAACCACTTGTTGAAGAGTGTTCATCTTTATTCGTCATCCAATTGGCATCTGAGTATCCTTCAAATACTGAAGGATCTCCCTTATAGATTATACTATAATTCATTGTGTTCTTAAGATATCTCAGAATCCTTGTAAGACCTAACTAATGTTGTTTGTTGGGGGTTACTTGTATACCTGCTTAACACCCCTACTGCATAAGCAATATTCGGGTGTGTATAAGTCATGACATACATTAAACTTCCTATCATTTGTGAATATTCCAACTATGATTCTATCGAACGCTCATTCTTAACATGGTCAATTTAGGGTCTAAGGGAGTTAAATCCAGTTTACAATTATAGTGATTAAACCTTTTGAGAACCTTATCAATATAATGAGATTGCGAGAGGAGGATTGATCATTGTTCTCTTTTGATCTTTATGCTTAGGATGACATCGACTTCTCCCATATCTTTCATATCAAACTCGTTTAATAGCAATTTTTTAGTTTCTAAGACTTGTTCTAAGTCTGAACCAAAGATCAACATGTCATCCACATACAAACATACTATGACACCTTGTCATTTGAATACTTATTGTATATACATTTATCTGATTCATTGATTTTAAATCCACTAGCAAGTATTGCTTGATCAAATTTTTGATGTCATTGCTTTGGAGCTTGTTTAAGTCTATACAATGACTTCATAAGTTTACACACTTTGTGCTCTTGTCCAGGTGTCACAAACCTTTTGGATTGTTTCATATACACCTCTTCATCTAACTCATCATTCAAAATGATATTTTAGCATCCATTTAGTGGACTACCCTTTTTGGATTGATGCAATTGTAAGTAGTACCCTAATGCTAGCTATCCTTGCAACTGGTGAGTATGTATCAAAATAATCAAGACTCTATTTTTGGGTATAGCCTTTGGCTACCAATCTGGCATTGTATTTGTCTACAGTTCAATCGACTTTCAATTTCTTTTTTGAAAATCCATTTACAAGTCATTGGCTTGGAACCGGGAGGTAAATTATCTAGAACACAAGTATTGTTTGACAATGTTGAGTCTATTTCATTATTAATTGTCTCTTTCTAAAATGATGCATCTTGCGATTTCGCAGCTTCATCATATGTTCTAGGATCATTTTCTGTATTAAAACAGAAGGTTATTTTGTTACTTAGTTCATTTCTTATACCTTCAACAAGATAAGTAACAAAATATGAATCAAATGATTTAGCCTTCTTTGCCCTTTTGCTTCTTCTTAGCTCAATGACCCCATTTTAGTCATTTGAGTTAGCAACATCATCATTTCTCAGGTCATTGTTTATGTTCTTGGAAATGGAATTGAATCTCTGTTCACAAAGATTGCATCTCTTGATTTTATGATCGTGTTGATTCCTATAGAATCATTGTGTTCAATTACCATCAACTTATAGGCTTTGTTATTTTGTGCCTAGCCTATAAAGAAGCACTCTTAAGTGTTTGAGGTTAGACGTCCCTTTTGCCAAAGTTCATAAGGGGCTATTGAATTTCTTTTATTTGGTATTCTATTGAGCATATAACAAGCTCTAAGTATAACTTCACCCTAAAATCTTTGACTAAGATTTGCATTAGCCATCATGAAATTAACCATTTCGATTAACTCCCTATTTTTCCTTTTAGCCATACCATTTTGTTGTGATGTGTAAGGTGCAGTTAACTTATGTTTGATACCAGTTGACTCAAAGAAATCTTTATTATAATATTCTCTACCTCTATCAATCCTTAGACGTTTTATAGAGATGCTACTTTCAAGTTTAACTTCTTAATTATAAGACTTGAACATTTGTAAGGCTTGATCTTTAAAGTGTAACAAATAAACATAACAAAATCTTATGCAATTATCTATAAATGTTACAAAATATTTGTTCCTCCTAAAGTTGGAGTTGCATGCAAATCACATAGATCACTATTCAATAATCTCAATTTATGGAAAAGGCATTCTGGTTATTAAGCATACAAGTGTTACATTTTCCATCATCATTTTATACATATTTACGTAAAAGATCTAATTTAATCATGTCATGGGGTTTTTTTAATGAACATAGCCTAATTTAGAATGTCATAAAACATTTGAAGATTCAGTTAAGTAAACAAAGGATACATTCTTATTGATAGACATAACATTTATCTTAAACATGTCATTACAAAGATAACCCTTCCCAACAAACATCCCACCCTTGGAAAGCATAAACTTATCGGCCTCAAAACCTAGTTTAAACTCAAACTTATTCAAAATACTATCTGATACAAGATTTTTCCTAACTTTAGGAACAAACAACACATTGGTTAAAGTTGTAATTTTTTCCGAAGTAAATTTTAGATCCATCTTCCCTATGCCTTTGATGGGTACCGTTAAGGAGTTCCCCATGTAGACAACGGAGTTTGGATCTTCAATTTCCTTCAAGGACTTGAAGAAGCCCTTATTCTTGCATATGAGTCCGGTGGCTCTCGAGTCAATCCATCAGGTGAATTCTTCATCAGCCATGTTGATTTCAGTGATCATGGCTACAAGTGCCTTCTCATCATTACCTTTGTTGTGGAAGCTTGGAGCATTTCCATTCTTTTTGAGAAGATGACACTCATACTTTAGTGTCCCTCCTTGCAATGATAGCACTTACCTTTCTTTTTCTTGATTTTGCCATTGTCCTTGCCATAGAAAGTCTTCTTCTTGAATTTGCTAGTTTGGTTTTCTTCTATGACATTCACTTTGATGGTTGGTTCTGTGCGTGTGTTATCCTCCTTTGATTGAGGGGTTTACTGTTTTCTCAATTCTTCTTCAATACAAAGAGAGTTAGCTAGACTTTTAAGTGAGATCTCTTCTTTTTTATGCTTGGTATATCTCTTAAAGTTTTTCCAAGAGGGGGGGAAGTTTATCAATCAAAACACTAACAATTATTGTCTCATCCACAACCAAATTGTGTTGAGAAAAATGGTTTAACTCTCTTTCCAATTCAGTGAATTGTTGCATGATGAGATTATTGTCGATCATTTTATAATTGAAGAATGTTTAGACAAGAAATTTCTTACTGGTGGAGTCTTCTCTCATGTACCTTGCCTCAAGTTTTTCCCACAGCTCCTTGGTGGTTCCTACCGTATGGTAGATGTCAAACAAATTGTCCCCCATGACGTTGAGAATGCGACCTCTACAGATTTCGTCGTTCGTCTCCCACTTCCATTTTGCATGGAGCTCATCCAATGTCTCCTCCTCTCCTTCATGCGTTGGCTTTGGGGTGTTGAGCAAATAAACCACCTTTAGGCCACCAAGAGAAAATGAATCCTCTTCTTCCAACGGATGAAGTTGCCGCCAACAAACCTGTCAAGCTTAGCAATACTAGATGTTAGGTCTTACACAACACTAGCCATTTTGGGTGGTAGCATAAAACCTTAAGATTATTAGTGTAGTACGAGGTTAGTGATAAAAAATAAGACCAATCTTGAAAGCTTTAAAAGGAAAGAACAAATGTATTGAACTCCAAATTGTATTTCAAACATTGTCTGTAAGTCTTTATTTGGTCTATAAATAGTGCAATACAAAGACCAAATATCCTATAGGATTAAATAATGCTAATTACCTTTACTTTGCACTAAGTAAGACAATTCATAAAACAAGGTAAAGGAGAGCAAGAACATGTCTTTATTTTCCATCCAACTTAGTCTCTTTATAGACAATCAGGTACATCATGATATTGAAATGGTCAAAAGTTAAGATTTAGTCATTTCATTTATTTAAAATATCCAACAACCGATCATCTCATTCCCTTTTTTTCATCCTTCTCTCTATCTTCCTACGAGATAGAACCTAGACGTTGGTTCCTATCATTATCACAATCCCATCCACCTTGTTGGGTGATCAATATCAAGTAAAACACTGTTTTTTTTATGGGGTAGGTTAGATACTCAAAGGGATATTTTATATTTGTTGGGAATTGATCCAAATTTATTAGAGTAAATACTTATGAACCAACTGTGCCAATGGGAGTAAATACTTATGTAGGAGCCAACTGCCAATAGGGCTATTTTGGTGCTCTTTATGATGTATCTATGTAATGAAATGGCAAGTTTGCATTTGCAGAGCGATGATATGATTCGTCCTGTTCCCCTAAAGCAGGCAAACGATATCATCGGTGTCACGACAGAAGAACGTGTACTGATGAAAGCCAAACAAGCTCAAGCTTCATCTTGTTGATCAGATTCTTCAATTCATATATCAAGCTTCTTCAAATGTATTGGACTGGCAATTTGATTGTTTCGATTTATCCATTCGGCTACCTCTTGTGCCTGAATAAAGATCAAACTTTGGGATTATTATTATTATTATTATTATTATTAAATGGCTTTGTTTCGCTGAAGAAGAACATGTTTCTGGATTTATCAGGTTGAGTCGTAGCGTGTAACATCAAAATTTCCACCTCAGAATCCAAAAGACAAGATCATGATTGGTTTTTAATTTGTTTTATTAAAGTATCAAAATCTTAGCTATACTAATTGATGTGACGGAGATAATCAAGTCCACAATCAAAAGGCGCGGGACAACAAATCAAAGTCGAGCTCGGTTTGAGTCAAACTGACTCGGGTCGAGGCAGACAGAGCTTAGGTTGAGTTAGATCGAGCTTAGATCAGGTTAGACTGAGTTTGGGTTAGATCAGACTAAGCTTCAACCAAATTAACCGAGCTCTGACAGTCAAGAGGAATTGGACAAGTCAAAGATAGACTGATTCGGTCAAAGATAAATCTGTAATTCCAACCCAACCTTTCTCAGATTAATTAAAACTAAACTAAAATACTATTAAAACATTATAATTCATAGATAAAAGTGAGGTACGAGACACAAAAGAGTTACTTAGATCATAATTAGATGATTACTATTTCAAGGCGGTTGAAGCTCTCTAATTGAAACTCCTTCGGAGACTGAGAAGTCTCGTACATAGACTTTTAAGCGCGAAAAGTAAACAACACGAATACAGATGATTACAGTGCTGGGTTATCTAAAATAAGGTGAACTAAGGCTCTATTTATAGCCCTGAATAAATTCTATCTCGAGCTATCCTAGGCGCCCGGACTGTCCAGGCGCCCCAGGTGGTCATCCACTCCCGGGCCCCAGTCCGGGCACCCCTGACCAGTTAACTTCGTGTTGACTAGTCCGGTTCCGTCCAGTTGCTCCGGCGGTCATTTGGGTGATTTCGGACATCCAGAATAGGGCTCACCCAAACCCAACTTGTTGGGATGTATACTGAAAGCCTAGCTTTTTGTATAGACAATCTTTATTTTGAAATAAGAATCACATGATCATTA
>JBBPFP010637158.1:0-16257 GCA_037974795.1 Kaempferia galanga | reverse complement strand
CCAAGAAGTTGATGATTCTACCGACTGGTGATCTATCCGGTCAGTTTGTTAGGTGTGTTACTGATTTTGGAGTGTGGCACGAGCTCGTTACTCATAGTTGATCGACCAAACGGGTGCATGGGAAGTTGTTTGGCTGAGAATTATTTGGCTGCTGGAGTATGAATGCTCTATAACTTGAACTAAATGGTGCGGCAAATAAGGAGGACTGAGGATGGAAAGGGAGATTTGATCACATCATTCAAATTGATTAAATTTTTATTTCACACGCACAAATCTTTGTTTTTCAAAAAAGTTTTTAATGTTTAAAATCGAGAAATAATCAATAGAAATTTTGGATAGATGAAAATTTTAAGACCAAAAAAAGAGGGCAAAATAAAATTTAAAAATTGTGATGGGAGTGGATTGAAGACGATGAAGATAATCAAGTCGTTGCTATGTGCCCATGGTGTGCATCATAGACTTAGCCCATGTAACTGAGGCCACGGCTCATTGCCACGCGTGAGCGTCACGGCTAATTGCCATGGCTCATTGCTTGCGTCATAGACTTAGTGGCTAAGGAAAAACAATTAAAATAAAATGCGGTGAGCATGGACCAAACACACAACCTTCAGATCTTTAGTCTGACGCTCTCCCAACTGAGCTATCCCCGCTGATCTTGCTTTCTTAGAAATTAATTATTTCAATTAAGTAACTATTATTTTAGTTGACTCGACTTTGTACCGCTACAACATAGTTTAGAAGATTGGATGTATATTTACTTTGCTAAAACATGTTGATTTACAATATTCATAGATATATGGGTTTGATACGCTCGTGGACAAAGTTGGACAACTAATACTGCCTAAAACAATATGATATTTAGTTATCTTGAGTGCTTTGGCATGTTAATCTCCGTTTTCGCGATATCTATAAGCTTGTGATAAATGGAAAATCTTAGAATAGTAGAGAACCACGATGGATTTTCATGTTCTTGTAGAATGTGCTACTAGTTTGAATGCAGCACTTATTCTGAAGATATCTGAAGATTAGATCCGTCTTTTACGAATTTCACAATTTTAAACGCCCTTTGGTCAATTGCTGCTAAAACTTTTATGCAATCAAACACATTAACAATTGATAGAAATGGTGTCCAACATTTCATGGAGTTTTTTGTTTGGTTGGATGTACAAGGATAAAACACGGTGAAGGAGATATACATGAACTGCCTGCTTCATAACAGCTCCAACTCAGATGAGGGGATTGAACAAATCTAAATACTTCAGGGTTCGACATCTGAGAGAGTTGGAAAATCCAGACCTTTAAGTGCCGGAATCTTTTCAAGATCTTCTGCACAGAATAATGGGAGGAACCAAAACAACTTCTTCGTTCCAAAAACCTAATTTAGAGAGTAAACAATGAGGTAACGTAGAAGGAATAAATGTGCGATGTTTTATGATCGTACCTGTTCAAAGTTCTTCCTCTTTCCGATGTCATACTTCCATGCGACTGCTTTCTTCTTCTCGTAAACCTAAAATATGGAGCACACTTGAGAACCAAACATGTTTGCATGAATGCAATTGCTATCGTTACAACTTCATGGTTTCAAGAAACTAAAATGGAGTCTCGGAAGCAGAAGAAAAAAATACCTCTATCGTCGTGGTGTTGCTCAAAACAAGAGATGTGTGCATGACGACGAAACAGAGAAGACTCAGTGCAAAAGTTAGATTAAGGACTGAAATAGCCCAACAAATATTGACACGTCAGTTGAAAACTTTACATGGAAACAATGAATAACCAGAACTGCACTTTGGAAAGAGTAGTGAGATGTTACCAAATGCAAGAAACGTAACTGCAAGATTTCCAGGTGAACTAGAATGCTTCCTTGCATCGCCGAAAAAATTAATAAAACTTGGAAGCAAGACAAAGGTGTCCAACACCGTCTCAAGGAATGTATAAAGCTGAGATAAAAAAGGGGAAAAAACTCAGAGGATATCATAAATTTGGGAGTCTATTTCAAGGGCATGACACTGAAAATAATTTATGGCACAGGCAAAAATGAGTAAACATTAGCAACAGAGACAGATTTTTGCCAAATTTAGAGAAATTTTATGGAGAACAATAAAAAAAAGCACGCTAAAGCTAGTGCTTGGTATTATGATCTACAACAGTTCGTTGGTCAAGGAAAGCTTTCATATAAAGTTCATGAGAAACAGTTAGCAAAGTAATAGACCATTTGAATCATGATTGGGATCAACCACCCAAATTATGAGATGAAAATTTGACTAACTAATCAAGTGAAGTGCAATAGACATGCACAGCAAGTGGGTAACATCCAGGAGTATTATTGTGCTTGCTAAACAGCAATAGCTGAAGAAAAATTTTCACAGCTAAATTTATTCCTTATTAGCTTGCGTTTGTCAGTTGATTTCAAAAAGCACTAATTGCCAACTGCATAAATGAACAGGATGTGTTCCTTTTGCACTTGTACAATATTATTTTAAGTATTTATAATTGGTGGAGAGCAAAAAATATTGCATTTAGAGCAACTTAACCATACAAAATATCCCAAAGAGTAACAAAACCTCTGTATATTTAAAAATACAAGGCATACCAAGAACAGAAGAAAGAATTTGTAATTGTGAGCCCCTACGCAATTAACAACCCATACACAATGATGATCCATCTTAAGCACGCACCTTTGACCTACAAGAGCAGAAGATGAATAAAAAATGATAATTGAAGTCACTTCACAGGTCAATTAAGAATTCTCAAAGAAAAATAATACTAAGATAAACAAACATTTAGCCTATAAGCAAAAAAAACATCTATATATATAATGAAAATAAGAAAGGACTAACATACAAACAGAACAGTGATGACAACGAGGAGGTTTGCCATTTTGACAACGAGCACAATAGTTGATATTTGGTCTTCTTTCAACTCCTTCTAAAGAGGAAGATGCAGAAGCCCTGGTTTCAGGAGCAACAAAATCTGCAAGTATTTCAGAACCAGTTCTTTCAGGAGACTCTTCATCAAGAAAAGGCCTCCAATTAGCAGGGACAGGACCAGGATCACGAAAAACTACCATAAAATAACTCCATATTAACAATGCAAGCTGCAGAAGAAAACATAGTCTTGAAGTATTTGTAAAGATATCTGAACTATCTCTTACTTTTACTTTAGATGAAAATCAGTAACTTGAATTAAATAGAGTTCAATAAAAGCCAAATACATTAAGCTAATTTAAATCATACTAAACAGTAGTTAACAATAATAATTAATCTTGGTAGTGTTGAGGTAAAAAAAATTGCTTTATAGAATGATACTCAAGGCATAACATAAGGAAAATGTTAACCCTAAAAAGATTTTTTTAGTTGCAAAACATATATTAGAGACTCGTCACAAGAGCCACAATGTGGGTAACTGCACTCATGATGCAACAACATGAGACTTGTGGAGAGGAAAGTACATTTTCATACTAATGATTCCTCCTATGTTCTCTTTGTTTACACCCTAATGGTGAACAAGGAGAACAAGATTAACACGCATAATTTCCAATATATGAGTCAAATAGCAAATAATTGTGGCCCATGTTACTCAGACTTGGATACTACCATCCAACGGGGGAATAGATCCAAATATTGGAAATGTGATTTTTTTTTTTCAAAATGGAGACATGTCATTTAGCATAAGAGGGTCCAAATCATAGTCATGGATGGTAGGCATTACATATTAATATATTCACAATCACCTATGTAAGAGTTAATTTTTGGTTATTTAGTCAAATTAATATTAAACCAATTTCTTCTACTGATTTTTCGTTAATTGGACTCAATTTGACTTTAAACAGAGGGCATGGATTCTCAATATGTAGGATTAGGCATGAATTGTTTTGGACTCAAGCTGGATTCAATTTGGGCACACGGGGGCCAAATCGACTGTTTTCTGGCTGAACCAAACTAGAACCAGTTCAATAAGAAAAAGGGTTAGCTTCATGTATTATCTCAGGTGCCACATCTCTCAATTTATTTATTTTTTTCCCGCAATCTCTCCCCCTTGCAAACTTTCTCCTCTTCCCAGCATTCTGCCCAGAATCATCCACTTTTGTCAATATATGCACTGTATAATTACATAACATAAACTATATGTCAAAATATGATATAAACAATTCATATGCAATGTGGCGAGTATCAGTTACTAAGTAGAAATAATTTAAATAGATTTAATTATTATGATTAGCTAAAATCATGATATTTATAGTATACTGTTTAGTTTTGATACATTTCTACAAAAAAACAATTGTTACATGTCAGTAATATGCAATAAATTAAAGCAGCTTAATTACCTCTGTAATTGATTCCCTAATAAAGGTTGTATATACTCTCATAAATAGGAAATTTAGATTACCATATTTAGGTTCAATTACCTCTGTAAAATATTGTAAATGACTGATAAAGGTTGTATATACTCTCATAAATAAAAAATTTAGGTTACCATATTTAGGTTCCTAGAATTATTTCATGTATTTATTTTCCTTGTGTAGTTGGCAGCCTTACCTATATAATGAAAGACCTTCCCTAAAGAGAAGATAATTTTGAGACCATTTTGTCATAGTATTAGAGCCAATATCCAAGAAATCTTAGCCTTCTTAGTCATAGCCTTAGTGATTTGGAGAAGTCAGAACTTGTGTGTGTCAAATTCACTGGAAAAATTATGCTGTCTGGGAGTTTCAGTTGGAGATATTTCTTAAGGGTAAGGAGTTGTGGGATCATATAGATGATAGCACCAACGAAGGAGCTACTGTTGGAAACAGGGCAGCTTGAGCTGCTAAAGATAATCAAACCATGAACTGGATTCTTGTTTCTATGGAGCCACATCTAATTCTTTCTTTACGCCCCCATAAGTCTGCAAAGGCAATGTGGGATTATCTCCAGCAAGTCTATAATCAAGATAATAAATACATGGAGTAATTCTAGGAACCTAAATCTCCTATTTATGAGAGTATATAGGGCCTTTATTAGGGAGTCAATTACAATATGTTACATAGGTAATTGAAGGTAATCTAAATCTCCTATTTATGAGAGTGTATATACAATCATTATTAGGGAATTAATTACAGAGGTAATTAAGCTGCTATAATTTATCGCCTATTACTGACATAGTAGTAACAACAACATGATAGGCTTTGTTGGAGCGAGGAGGACAAGCAGGACACTCTTTAATGATGTGCCAGATTGCTTGCAATAGTTACAAAATTTCTCAGGGCAGTGAGGTGCAATATGGACGAGGACACTCTTTAATGGTTGTCTTGTGCAGAATCAGATATCAGGACAGTTGATGGCGAAGTGGCCTAAGCATGGATGTTTGTTTTTTTTTTTTTTTTTGGTTGGCAATTACCTATTCCTCACAGCTTTTCCTCATCTTTTATCGAAGCTTTATTTTGTAATGAGTCTAGAGTGTCCAATGAAGTCTGGTATAAGCGTCTTGGTCATCCGAACTCTAGGATTCTCTCTCATTTGTCGAAATCTGGTCTATTACATAAGTGAGGGAGTGCATTCTTCTACTGTGTTTTCCAATTGTGCAACTTGTAAACTTGCAAAAGTAAAATTTTATCCTTTCCATCCAAAGGCAGCAGAGCTACACACAGCTTTGAAATAATACATATTTATGTTTGGGGAATTAGCCCTACCATCTCTCATGCTCATTACAAATATTTTGTGACCTTTATCGATGACTATAGCAGATGCATGGGTTTATTTTCTGCACCACAAATCAGAAGTGTTTTCTATGTTCAAACAATTTGTAGCTCTCATTCAAACTTAATTTTCTGCTCATATACAAATTCTTAGGTCTGATTCAGGAGGGGAATATGTGTCTCATGTGTTCCAATCTTTTAAGCAATCTAGAGGAATTATCTCTCAACGTTTGTGTCCTTATACTCCACAACAGAATGGACTAGCTAAAAGAAAGAATCGTCATCTTTTAGATGTTGTTAGGACTTTGCTAATCGAGTCATCTATTCCTCCTAAGTTTTGGATCGAAGCACTCACTACAGCCATTTTTCTCATCAATAGACTTCCTTCTAAAGTTTTAGATTTTGCGTTTCCATATTTTAAGTTGTATCATCGTCATCCTACTTTCACATTTTTGGGTGTGTTTGTTTTATGCATCTTCCTCCAACGGAAACACAAACTTTCTGCTCAATCTATTTGTTGTGCTTTCTTAGGGTACAGTGTCATACATAAAGGTTTTTTATGCTATGATTCCACTTCCAATCGGGTTCATGTTTCACGAAATATTTTATTTTTTTTAAATCAATGGTTCTTTCCTCTATCTTCATCTCCACGGTCTTCTTTTCAGCTCTTGCCTTTTCTTGATGACACTTTTGGTGCTCCTAATACTCAGGTTGCAAGGTTTAAGCAGGAATTGTTTACCATCGAAGATCTTCCATGCTGACCCTTTCCACACCTGCGTTGCCAGGTAGTCCCTTGCGACATTTCACAAGAATTACTGGTCTCCTGATCGATATGGATTTCCATCCCATAACACGGGTAATCCTACATCTTCTTTGTCCGCTACTCTCTCTTCCATTACGGTTCCTACTAGATATTCACAGGCAGTCAAAGAGGAATGTTGGCGCAGGCCATGCAAGAAGAATTATGTGCTCTTGAAGCTAATAAGACGTAGTAAGTGGTTGATTGTCCTAATGGTGTGACTCCACTTGGATGTAAATGGGTTTATCCTGTCAAGGTCAAGTCTGATGGGAGTTTAGGGGGATATAAAACCTGCTTAGTTGCTCTTGGCAATAATCAAGAATATGGAGCTAATTATGAGACTTTTGCTCCGGTAGCCAAAATGACTATCATACGCACTATTTTGGCTATTGCGGCTTCACAAAATTGAAGTTTGCACCAAATGGATGTGAAGAATGCATTTCTTCACAGAGATCTCAAGGAAGATGTTTATATGTGTCCTCCTGCAGGTTTAATTTCTAACTTTACTTCTGCCGTGTGCAAAGTTCATTGTATGGTCTAAATCAGGCACTCCGTGCATGGCATAGAAATTCACTTCTGCCTTACTCAAGTTTGATGCATCTTTATTCCTTCACAAGATTGAGCAGGATATTGTCATTCTTTTAGTATATGCTGATGATATCATAATCACAAGTAATGATTTAGTTTTATCTCTCAACTAAAGAAGTATTTACATGACTCTTTCCACGTGAAAGATTTGGGCTCTCACATATTTTCTTGGTATAGAGATTAATGTTGATTCCCATGGTATGTTTCTATCACAATACAAATATACTCAGGACTTGGTGTCTCCAAGATTCCATTCCCTGTGATACTCCGATGTAGCTTAATCTCAAGCTGCAGAAAGAAGAGGGAGACTTGTTATCATATCCTACAGCCTATCGAAATCTTGTTGGTAGCCTAATCTATCTTACTATTTCTAGACTTGATATCTCTTATGCAATACAACAAGTTAG
The DNA here is from genome assembly GCA_037974795.1 of Kaempferia galanga. Taxonomy (NCBI): domain Eukaryota; kingdom Viridiplantae; phylum Streptophyta; class Magnoliopsida; order Zingiberales; family Zingiberaceae; genus Kaempferia; species Kaempferia galanga. The sequence goes on along the minus strand of JBBPFP010637158.1, from coordinate 8,789 downwards.
TTAGTTCCAAACTTCTCCTAGGCCTCTACACATGGCTGCAGTTCGTAGAATCATTCGCTATGTCCATGGCATAGTTTCTCGTGGACTTTTTTATCCTGCTTCTACTTCACTTGATCTAGTAGCATATACTTACGTTGATTATGTAGGGTGTAATGATATAAGGCGTTCTACCATAGGATGGTGTATGTTTCTTGGAGTAGCTCTTATTTCTTGGAAAAGTAAGAAACAAGACCGTGTTTGTAAGTCCTCTACCAAGTCTGAATATAGAGCTATGTCATAAGCGTGTGCAAAAATCCATAGGCTCCGTGGTCTACTAGCTAAGCTTGGTTTTCCTCTATGCAGTCCTACTCCTCTTCATGCAGATAATACCAGTGTCATTCACATTTCTATCAATCCCGTCTTCCATGAATGTACTAAACATACCGAAGTTGACTTCATCCGTGAGGCTTATGAAGCTTGGATCATTTCTCTTCCTCATGTTCCTACCAATCTTCAAGTGGCAGATATTTTTACTAGGCTCTTCCACGGCAAAGACATAAATTTCTGAATGACAAATTGATGCTTGTGGATCACCCGCATCAATTTGAGGGGAGATGTCAGTAATAGGCAATAAATTACAGTAGCTTAATTACCTCTGTAATTGATTCCTTAATAAAGGTTATATACTCTAGTAAATAGGAGAGTTAGATTACCATATTTATGTTCAATTACCTCTGTAAAATATTGTAATTGGTTCCCTGATAAAGGTTGTATATACTCTCATAAATAGGAGATTTAGGTTACCATATTTAGGTTCCTAGAATTACTCCATGTATTTATTTTCCTGGTATAGTCGGCAGTTTTACCTATATAATGAAAGACCTTCGAAGAAAATTGTCAGACCATTTTGTCATTACATTTCTCCATCCTCATTTAATATTGTGATAACAATGATTATTGTGCTCCTATGTGGTTCTACTGAATTATTTTTGAACAAGTTCATGTCAAAGAAATATACAATTGACTCTAATTCAATAACAATGTAAAATTGTTAAAATGATTTAGAATTTAACCAGAATTAACTACTAACAAAATGAAACATGCTATTCAAGTTATAGCATTTGCTTTCTTGATATAAAAGTTATCTTCATTCATAACGCATTAAAACATCTTTCTTTTTTCTGATTCACTAGATAGAATCCTAACACGATACCCTTCCAACAAATAGTATTAAGGATAATTTCACAATCTATTTCATATGTCTTTCCTATGAAAGATATTTAGTCATAACATCAGTTAGTTGTAATAAATTTAAATATCTTTTATGATCAAAATTTGACAAGTTATTTGAACTTCAATTTTATCCGTTGATAATATAAATATTATTACAAATTAATATCTTTGTGGATCATTGACTAGATGGTTAGAACTCCTCAACTCCAACTTTCTAGGGGCCTGCACGACACCTTATAGTTAAATATCAAAGAGTTAGGAGAAAATAAATCTTGCTTCCTAAACCTAACCCCTGTCAAGAGGCAAAACAGTGAAGAAGAAGCCTTGACAAGTAAAGCACAAGGCGAAGTATCAATCTGTTCCAACATATGTATAAATTTGCCTTGGAGAGTAGGAACTGGGTTGGTTATTCGTCAGTAGAGGAAAGGTGTCAATAATAGGCGCAAGGTAGGCTAATGAGCTTTCAGGAATAATTACTACGAATTACGCCCTCACATGCCTAGCATGCTTTGATTGCAAGTTAGCTTTTGCGCTTTTATGAATGTACACATGTTCAAAGTAGACATGTAGAAGGGAGTAAGATGTGAGGAAAAAATGAAGCTCTACCTCTTAATTACATCCTGCTAAGTGAGGCTTATGGAGCATGCTTAATATCAAGAGATCCCAACTAATTGATTTAACATTTTGGATTGGATTGAACTCCCTCTTGGGCTGTGCCAGATTATTTATTAACGGAGGAAAGGTGTCAGTGAGACAAGGTAATGAGCCTTCATGAATAACTATTATGAATTTCATCCTACCGTGCTAAAGTAAGCTATAGAGATTTCACGAATAGCCATCCATTTCTCACTAGGGTTCCAAAAATCGGATCTTTAGCGGGCCTTCTAATAAAGAAACCTCTGAAAAATGCTGTATACTAAAGGTCCAGCTCTTCCTTTAGGCAGCTATCAATCTGAAAAAACAACCTACTAGGTAGGGCAACTGAGCAAGAGCTTACTATTCCAGATCCATCAATTTTGATCACGGGAGAATGAGATTACTACATGTTTATTCTAAATGGAAGGACAGGGGCAAAAAGATCAGAGGAGTTAGAGCGGAGTACCAGCAGGTGAAAGACGACAATGATGGCGGAGGCGAGAAGTGGGAGGGGGAAGCTGTGGAACAGGCGCGGGCCCCAGGCGACGAAGACGACGGCGTAGTAGGAGAGGGCGACGATGGCAAGAAATAGGAGGACCATGAAGGAGCCAAGCACCCGAAGGGCGGAGCAGAGGCGGAAAGGGTTGATGACGGCGCAGTCCATGCGGGAGAATCGCCGGCTCGCCGCCGATCCCGAGGCGTAGAAGAGTAGCCTCCTCTTGCTGCTTCGCAGAGGGAAGAGCCGCCTCCAGATCTCGGCAGCCAGCTTAGCTACTTCCTCTCCCACGCCGCCTCGACGGCTGCCCACGCGACGGCGGAGTAGAGACGAGGAAGGGTAGAAAGGTCGTTAAGGTAATTATAGTAAATAAAAATAAAGTTAATTAATTGAAATAAACTGAATATCTAAAAATAGCGTAAAATTTATCAAAATTTTCACGTTTTTTAAATTCATTGTATTTCACCTCAATGTTTTTTAATTAATTTCCAATTAATGAAAAGTATATCATACATTTCCTACAAACAATTATTATATTTAACTAAAGAATGAATCATAAGTCAATCCCAAGGAAAGAAAAACACATACACATCAGAATTTGATCAGTCAAATTAGTCAACCAAATCAACACATAACCAAGCACATCGCCTAAGTCATTTCATATTTACTTGCTTTAACCGACTCTAGTTTTAGCGGTTCCTACGACTCCTACTGAATGATGGTCACCAAACAAATCTATGGGAGGAAATGAAGAAATTCTCTACATGATTTTAGAAAATTTCAACGGTATCATATCCAATTTTCTCCTTTTTCTTCAGAATCTACGAGCTCTGCCGATCTCTTAGTGGACCTGCCCAGTTGAAACACAGGTTTTCTGCGAATTTTCTTCACTCCTTTCCTAAACCTCAATCTACCCATCACTTGTTCCACATCCCCGTACACAAATCTGCACTTGCACTCCTCTTTTGTGACATCTAACTCAGGTTTTGCAAAGATGAACTCAAACTGTTCAGCATTTACACTCTTTTTCTCCGAGCTGCCGAAACTATCTTCACTTGTACCCAACGATTGACTAGCATCTAACAAGAATTTCCCGATGCCAACTCTATCAATATCATAGCCGTCCATGGTGATCTCACGGGTGCTCAATGTAGGTGTTTCTGAAGTAGTATAAGATTTTGCTTCATCCTTATCACTTGGAGATTCAGAGCATAAATTGTGTTCCATGGCCATGAAAGATGCCTCTTTTCTATTGCGCAATGTCTTCTGGATAAGTGTTCGAAGGAAGTTCATAACTTGGACTGCATGTATCAGTGCTGTTAAGGGGTCAGCCATCTGAAAAAGAGAAATGGAACCTTGCTTATTTGTGATTCACTCTGCATAAAGATTACTTAGCAAGAAATTCAACAACTAACCTGTGTCATGTTTGGTGCAAAAACCATTGCGATGTTTCGTGCATTCATCTTGTTGTAGTCTTCATGCTCCACAACATCTGCCATCAAATTGATAACCCAATCGAGCAGTGCTGCTTCGGTTGGTGGCAGCATCCTTAAGAGTTCGGTGCATGCTTCTTCAGTATTACAGTGCATAACCTGATCTGGTGTTAGAGCGTCGAGCACTCCTTTTGGTAATTCTCTGAACCAGGCCTGCACCAACATATGATATTAACCACTAATAATTACTAAATATGTTGTTCTCCAAAGCAAAAAAGATATTCTGGTATTCTATTACTTTAGATAAATGATAGTCATGCCTGAACAAAGAATAGCCCCACATCTAATTAAGTGTGGGACACCTCGGGGTAAAGACCAAAAGAAAAAAGTGATAGGCATGTTTGAACTGTAATTATCAGACTAGATGCAGAAAATTTGTGTTCTATATTTTAATTCTCAAAAGAGAAATTTCTGCTTGGTTGTTCCAAGAGAACAAAGATACTGCATTTTTATGTGTACATATGTATCCACAGCAATAAATGATCTCATCAATCAAATATATATCGAATTGAAAATTACTTAATCAACAACTCAAAAGAGGTTGGACGGTGATACCTTTATCAATCCTGCTAGGCAATGCAAATCAATCCCATGTGGAACAGTACCTCCATTCAATTGCTCTCTGACAAGAAATTCTTGGTCGTTCTCAGCATTGATTCGAAAAATACCTTCAACCTTCAAGAAAATAAGAAATACTAATCATAAACACATGAAAATATATCATAGTTGATATACTACAAGGAAAAACCTGTAGACCTCCTTCAGAATACAAGTGTCTTTGCATCAAGAGGAGAATTGTCGGCACGCTATTTCCTCTATCATCGTAACAGCATTGCATGGATTCAACAGAAACCCCAAATGCGCTAACACTATGGAAAAAAGAAACCTCTTGAGATTATTTTGTTGGATTGCAACCTTTATGGTTAAAACCAAATATAAATGATCGTTGTTCAATATGGAAAAGACAAGAATCAATTAAACTTCTACTTTCCAATGCTAAAAATGATGTATTAATTGAATAAAAGGAATTCTCTCAATAGATGATATACACATCAACTGTCATTGAACTGTCTCGTCCATTACTTCCCAGTAAACACAAATATCATTGTTGTTTAGCCAATTTAAATGGTCCATTACACCTAAATTCCAATTATTTATTTTTGAAAACTAAACAGTGTTCAAATTAATATAGACAAGCAAAGATTTACAAGGTTCGCTAATTCATGTCCGATGCTGCACAAAATAATTGGATCTGGTCATCTTTGACAGAACAATAATGACTATAATAATCATTGACCGGCCCCTCAATTTGAGAACTGGCACACCAGATGTACAAGAATAAGGGAAAGACACACTGAAAGGAACATCAAGCCATTTTGTTGATCTCCTAGATCATGAAGTGGCAAATAGGTTCACCAGTCTAGATTGATAGTGGTGACAAAGTAGAATGGAAACTCTAAAGGCTAAATAAGAGAGGTATATCCAAAGATAATTAATGATGCCGGGTAGGATAGCGATTACGGGCTACTGAGAAAAGAAGATTGAGAAGAAAACACGAAGAGAATCCTCCTAAAACGAAGAGAAATACGCCGCTCTCTGAGTTTTACCACGATAAAAAAATTCTATTATGAATAAAGGATGATTCCTCAACATCCAAATAGGACTCTTATATAGACCACAACCTAAGACTCAAATAAAGGAAAGAAATTACAATTAACAAATATTAATTCCAATCGTGTAAAGAAAGAATCCTTTAACCGATAAGAAAAGTACATAACTGAACGATCTTAACTCAAAACAGGACGTGGATCAAAACAAATCATCACCTATAAATACTTGGAATACCAAAATTACCCTAAATACCCCAAAAATGAAATTACCAAAAATAGAAAAAAGGCTTGAAAAGAGTTTAAACAGTGGAATTTGGGGCCAAAACTTGGCTATTACGATTTTACCAGTAACAAAACATACAGTGTTAGAATGTCAAATAGACTATGTGAATGACATATGGTTTGTAATTTCATTAATCATTTGGTAGACCAGACAGAGTTATGCTCAAGGGTGAAACACAATGTTTTTGCAAACTTTGAGTGGGTAAAGTGGAGTTTGCTAACTCAGAGCTATGCCAGAGTTTGAAAAGGTAAGGAAACTATATGGAAAAGAATGAAGTTTCTCGTTTAAAAATAAAAATTAGGGTGATCATAAAAATGTTGTGTGTAGTTCTAGGAGTTACTCAAGGAAATATATCGGAGATCATGGTGGATTCATCACTAGAAATTCAATCAGCATTGTTTTTGTTTGAAAAGAAGAATTCAGCCAGCAGTAGGAAAATGGACCAATAAAAGCCTTCGAGGCCATAGAAAAGGGAGAGACATCGATCAAGGCCAGAATGCAAAACGTACCTAGAAAGAAATGAAGATTCTAGTATATCTAAGGCGATTTGGCAATAACGGATAACCCCCCTTAATACTGGACATTTCATTTCCAGTGAAGTAATGCATTCACCATACACTCTTCAAACATGAACGATTTATTTGAACCCTTGTACTATCTATTGTTACTTCCACAGTTGTTTGGGACGTGTGCAGATAAGCCTAACGTAACCTGCAAGAATCGTCCTCATGTACTGACGAAACAAATGATTTTTTTTTTTTTTTTTTTTTGACAATTATATGACCATAAACGTCAGGTCCGGAGAAAATCGCACTTTAACCTTCAAAATGAAATCACTCCATGTAACATTTGTGTAATGTAACAAGCAAATATCAAATGCAAGGTAATGCCACCACCTAATCTTGAAAAATTACCACTCCAAATACATTTTAATACCTAAACGAGAACAATTAGAGGCAAAGCATAAGCAATAAGCAAGACAAATTGCAGCAGAGATGACAGACCTGGCGCTGGGAGCCGTCGGAGGGACCTCCGGTTCCAGCTCGACGGGTAGGCCGAGAAATCCGCCGAAGCGGTCGAAGGTTACGTGCGCTACGTGTCGCACGTCGGTGGGCCACCCGATCTCCACGGCGGAACGGGCGGCGGTGCGACGTTCCGCTACGCCGCCGCAGCCCTCGTCGGCGCCGACGCTGCAGATCACCAAGGACTTCCTCAGCGCTGCCACCAGCGCGGCCGTAGCCGAGGAATGGTGATGGTGTTGGTGCTGGGTTTCCCTCTTCTCCCGGTCCGATCCCGGCAGGATTAGGGTTGAAGAGATCGGGAATTCCTCTTCGTCCTCCTCGTCGCCCTCTTCTTCTTCGCAGAGGGAACGGGATGTAGGCGACGGAGCCAAACCGCCATGGTAGAGGAGGGAGAAGCGAGCCATGGTCTCCAATGGAGGGAAGTGAAAAGCAAAAGAAATGGTGACGCGATGCGATGCGATGTGACAGTTAGCCGAGTGGAGCAGAGGTGGTGAGATGGGAAGAAGCTTCTCTGCTCGTCGTTATTGATTTATTTATTAAACAGACAATTTCAATTCAATCCTCAAAAATCACCTATTTTATCAAAATGCATCATCTACGACTCTACGAAGGATGGAAAAAATAAATTTCTAATTTATGTGGATATTTTAAGAAGAGAGTCTAAGTTCAAGTTGGCGAAGGAAATATTTCCTTTATTAATTTGAAATAATAAGAAAGAGAGATAAAGGGGAGTGGCATTGTCTCGTGAAGGGAAGACGACAACTGAATTTGGCAGTGGGGCCCCGCCACTGTGTTTCGTTAGGGCCCTGTCTAAGAACCGAACCCACCGGTTCAACCAGTATAATCTGATCTTTAATGATTTAGTTGAAAAATTCGCACACAGACCACTTCACTTATCTTACTGTAATCCAAAATAAATAAACCGATTAAACCAAACCGGTTCGAGTTGAAACTTTATTTATCACTTTGACAATCCGTTTTTTTTAAATGAGTTGGTGGATAAGAGGTTGAGTTCATTCGTTTTTGACGTGGATCGAATCGAATGAGATGCCGTGGGCCACCACTTCTTTAGTTTCGTTCAGTCCTAATTAATTGTGTTGTTTTCTTAAACAATTGGCACCTTCTCGCCATCATCAGATGACCCGAAATACAAAGCCTAAACTTTTTTATTTAAAGCATATTTTACTCCTAATAAATATAAAATTTTTGGAGACATTTTATATTTAGAATTTTCTTTGTAATCATGTTTTATCTGAAATCTTATTGGATGTGCAGTGGGTACAACATTGGCTCGGCCCCACGGTTGGGGCCAGTTATTCATGGCCTATCCGTGGAGTAACGCGAAGGTTTTGAATATGTACATGCCATGCACGTGCTCATATTGCTGACATTCAAAGCGGATGCATAGCTATCAATGGAAGAACTTATGCCCACGGCAACGGTGCACATGATGCCTTTTAGTTTCTTGAATATTTGTGGATATTATAGAGTCTCAATTTTTTAATAGGTAGTTGATCGTAAAATACTATGTTTGCTGGATTGTTCAGTGTTAATATTTTTTTTATTTATTTTAGTGGCTAATGAACATTTTTATAGAGTTGGTTGGTCACTTTGAGATTAATTGATATAAGTTTAATACATAGTACCAATTTTAAAAAAAGTTAATAGAATATAATCTATCTAAAATAGGGCGTATGGCGCTGGGTTGCACGGTCACTACAACCAAAATAGTTTTTCGCAGCTTGCTATTAGCAACCCACATTAAAAGCACATCATTAATAATATTATTAACGGCGTACATGTTGATGTGCACTGTTAATAGTATAAACTTGAAGAAAAAAAAGTTTACATCTAGGTATATTAACGACATACATTAAAAGTACGCCGTTAATATTATTTAATAACAATGACGGCATGCAAGAATATGCATGCTACGAATACTTTTAAAAGTATTCCAATAATAATATTATTAACGGCGTGCATGTTGATGTGCGCTGTTAATAGTATAAACTTGAAAAAAAAATTTACATATAAGTA
>JBBPFP010632752.1:0-16271 GCA_037974795.1 Kaempferia galanga | reverse complement strand
AAATGAGACATGCAACTAAGGGATGCTAGACTTCTAGGCAACCCTGAGTGCTTCCCGATTTACTCTAGTGATCGGTGGGAAACTTTCGTGGGACCGGACTGGCCATCCTCAAGGATAGTTAATGAAGTTAATTAGATTTATCATTTTTGTAGTAGAGTATGGTTGAGGTTCTCTTCGGCTCTTTTTCTCTTTTCCTTTCCTTTTATCTCTCAAGCTATCCTACTGGAGACTAACTTAAGAATTGATGTGGCAAAAGGTGATTCGCTCGTCCCTAGCGCCTTCGTCAATCCGTCCTTGAGTCAACATGGAGGAAGTAAATTACGGATGACTACTAACTATTAATATAAATAATTAAGATAATCTTCCATATCTTAATCATCACACCGCCTAAGTAAAGTGCCAACTTAAGCATTGATGCATAAGGCTTTGCTAGACATCTCCCTTGTGCCCTTGATACGTACGCGTTGATCCATGTACAGGTTCGTCTACTATCCAAGCAAGTGTCACGGTGTCAACACTAGTTCTAATGAGGAATCAAATTCCGGAGGCATCATTAATTTTAAACTAAACATTAAAAAATATGGTTCACTGCTGAGGTAATTTATTAGTCATTAGGTGAACCAAACTTTTTATTAATGTAATTGTATTAATATTGTGATAGGAAAATGACTACCTACCTATTATTTGGACTATTTTTTTTCTAATTGAATAACCCAAATACACATGTTATAAAATTCGACGTCAATTTATGTTCTAGAGGATAGAACTGTGATCCCCCGTGTGAGTGCTAAGCAAACATATTAATGATAGAGTTGTTTCACTAAATTAAAGATAGAAGATTTCAAGAGTGGCGTCCAAAGAGAGAAACTAAATTATATTTATATATATATAAATATTTATAATTGGAATTTCCCTCAAATTTTGGAAGAAGGGGAGTGAGCAAAGCGGTAGCGTATAAAGTAAGCGGATTCGCCGGCGCAGGCCATCAAGGTATTCCATCGGAAGCAGCAGCAGAGCAGCCGCGGCAGCAGCGTCATTTAATTCTTTTCCTACGGAGAGAATCAAAAAAGTGACCGCCATTAAATTATCGCCGAGCTGAGAACGATGGATTTCTTCTTTAGTCACCACAGTCTCTGATCGCTTCGTGTGCGGTAGTGGATGGCGGAGCGGGGTCCGCCTCCGACGTAGCTCCAAATAACGCGAAAGTGACGCCGCATCCTCCGCTTTTCCCTACTCCAAAGCTCCAGCCTTTTGCCCTATTTTGCTTACCCGGAACACTACCCTACTTGGAGAAGTAACTCGAAGTCAACGGGCGAGCGAGTGCTTCGAAGGCGGATCCCACCCGTGTCTCCGCGTTGGCGGGGCAGGTAAGGGGCTAGGTGAGTTCCAGGAGTAGAAAGAGTTTCTTCTGGGGACTCCTACTCCTGGGTACTTTGCCCAACGTCGTCTTCCCCGATCAAATTCTGATCCCTGGCGTGAGTTGATGCTGATGCGGGTGATTGATAGCGTAGGAGAAAGAACGCGAAAAGAATGATTTTTCCAGCACTTGGCTTTCTTTTTGACTTTTGGCTCGTTTTTTGATAGAAAAATTTTAGTTTCGTGTTATCTTTGAGCCTTTGGGACTTCCTTGATCTCGAATAAGTGCAAAAGGTTTTTTTTTTTAAACGATGGTGGCGACGGAGAGTACAACAATATGGTTCCCTGCATCTGATTAAAGTGTCGATCCGTTCTCCGTTGCTAGATCGCCTTCTTCCGTAGGTAGGGGTTCGAAACTTCGTTGGTACTTGCCTGCTAGTTTACTCGAGTTTGCATATTTTTCCCCTTTCCGGTTGCTGTGTGTGTCTTATAAACTCTGAGATTGCTTTTCTCTTATGGCGCATTTAATTTATTTGTGCGACAAGTCATGTGCTCCAGTCTTCGGGCATTTGAGTAAAATGTTGTTGATTGGGCTGTATATTGATTTAAGACGATTGGTAAAGGTTTATTTCATACGAAATTGTTTTTGCTGCTGAATTTAGCTCCCCTTTGGGCGGATTCTTATTGCATGATATACTGTAACTTGTCTTCTTATCAAAAACGTGCTTTCTTGTGAGACTTGAGAGGATAAATTTGCAGAAGAAAGAGCTTTACTCATTTAGGAATTACGTTTAAATAGCTTATTGATTGTGAACATCAAATTGGCTGCCAAAACCTTTACTACTACAAACTTGGACTGCTTCGACTTTGTGAGTTTCTCTCTCCCCCCTCTCTGTCTTTTGATTTGAGATGTTTAAAAATTGATGGGTGTTCAACTTCTACCAAGCCGACCCCACCTACTGTGGAATAATACTTGTTGTTCTTGTTGTTCAACTTCTACTTCATGACATGTGCTTCCAAAATTTTTGTGTTCGTTTGAAACTCAGAAATTTTCCAGTCCTTTTGCATTGTTGATTTTGTGAATTTCTTATAAGCAGTAGGCATTGTCTTTTTTTGCCAAAAGGTTGAGTCATCCCATACTATCCAATATATCAAAATTATGAATTGCCTATAATTGTATGTCTCTTTGGTTTGACTCTTGGACTGGGTTGTTAATCAGACTTGTCATTGCACAGGCAAATACTGAGGGATACACAAATACACAATCAAACATTTAGCGTTATGGTTTGGTTAAATGAAATTGTTGAAGAATCAACTCTTATCATTTCAGCTGGTCAGTCCCATGGAGGGCACTCATATGAAGGTTTTTGGGATGAACCCTCTAGTTCATTGGTACTCCCATTTCCCTTAAATTTTTATCCTTTATCCTTTATGAACTTATTAATAATGCTATCGATTTTGGAATACATATTTTGCTTGTCTTTGAAAATAAAAATTTGACTTGAAAATACACAGAAAGTCTTTCCACAGTGCAATTAATAATACGGTCTTTTTACAATGCTATTAAAAATATCTCAAGCTTCCTTGTCTTTTTTCTGTAACTCACCGCCAATATTGAAGTGCCTCATGAAAGGAAAATGCCAAGTTATCAAACTGAAAAACACCTTTTCAGGATTTGTGAAACTTTTTTTTAACAATCCATCATTGTTAAAATTTATTTAGTCGGAAGGAATTGATGAAGAGGATGTTGATGGTCAAGCAGATGTGCATTGTCCAGAACTAATCACATTGTTGTGAACCTGGTGCTCTTTACTGCTCCACGACCAGAACATTTTCCAGATGAGGGTGAAATTTTTTTATTGCCAACTCATCAGGCTTGTACATCAACACGTGTGTGATGGACTCAGGTGGAAGTGATTCCTTTTAATGGATTTGGTGGATGAAGTTCTTACATAGTGGATGGAGCGGATACTGGATGTGTTTGATGTAGAAGATGCATTGGTTATTTTAGATGGTGTAGATTATGTAATGGATATAGTGGGGAAGATCACATAGAAAAGTAATGAATTGTGTTGTATGTTGCAAACACTGAGTATTTTAGAACAATGAATTCTCGCTTCACAATCACTAGGCTAATAGATGGAAAAGAAATAGGGATGATTAAAATCTCGTAGCTTCTGTAAGTCGTTGTTGTCCTAGTAGCAAAACTCCAGTTGACCGCAAGCTTGCAATGACAATGCCATGTATCTAGTTCATAGAGTTCTTGGTTCTCAGCCAAATTTATTTTTAACTGAAATTTCTTAGTGGTAAAGCTCTTCATTCTTTACTTACATACTAACAACTGTTAACTCTGCATCCTGACAGATTTCAGTTACTGACTGCTACTACAACTAACATGAATCATCTACTATACTTAAGGACTGTCTGCTGTAATACCATGATTATTTAGCAGATGTAACACATTTTTGTATTCTCATTGTGCCAATTATGTGTTTTATGTCAATATCCATAGAATTTTTATAGAGTTAGGATCCTTGAATTTCTCTCAACCCACATTAGCCTTTATCTAATATGTTAAATCTGTTATTGCTGCATACCTTCATCACTGCTTCATATATAAATGATCCAAGTTGGAAAGTTTGCTCACAAACTTGCTCACTGAAATTTATGAAATACCTGGTGCAAGGATATTCACCGGGAACCTGAAGATGAAGACTATGATCATGCCATCGCGCTTTCACTAGCGGACGAAGAGCAGGACAAGGGCAAGGCTATTGGTTAGTATTATGTTGATGCCATATCAACTATTCACTTATGACTATCATAAAGAATCAACATGGTAGTAAAAACATGGTACATATTTATCAACAAAGAAAATATTATACTTACTCAATTTGAGAAACTGACAGGTGTCAGCTGTGAAGTTCCTTATTCATGTTTAACTATGATTTACTGCTGATGGCCTTTTTGTTTTCTCTATGCTATCTATTGATTTTTCATCTACAATGACAAGACCTTCCAGCTGTGAACCTATAGCAGTAACATTGGTCTTGTTTCTTCATTTTCATATCTTAAAAATCTCCTTACAACAATTGGCTTTTTCCTCACTGAGAATGATTTTCCATTGCTAACCTACTCTGGATATATCAATGCTCACTTGTAAGTGTGATATTTTAAAGTCTGTTTGCCACTAACATCTTTAACTTCAAAAATTTTGACTGTTACAAGGTACTTACTTGCTGGATGCTAATGTTAGTATCTACCTATATTTATTTTATCTTTTGCATTTTAGGGAAGATGTAGATAAATTTGGTGACTGTAGATGTTGTGGATTCCAATATTTTCTTTGCTACAATTTTTTTTTTTATTTCTTCTTTGCACTGCTTGTGGTTCTGAGGGCAAAAATAAAATAAACTTGAATTTTTGCAAGGAACTATAGAAGCTAAAGATTTTAGTTGAAGATATGAAATATACTTAACCTCGAGAACAAGTTTTAAGATTGTGAACCTGTTTAACAATAAGTAGATGTTGATGATGGTATTATAATAGGATAATGAGCAGATAATTGAAAGACATAGGTGATTCTAGTGAGTGACGTGTGTGATTTTTGGGTTTAGGCCAAAAAGTTTAATAAAGCCATGATACAATTAACTATACCTTTTGGGGTCCAAGGCTAACAGGCTTACTATACCATATAGATTCAAATGAAGATCCATGAACTTTGATCTTAAAATTGTAAGAATCTACGATTAGATAACTTTCGATGAAATTTACAAGTAAAATGAAAAAAAAGATAAATAAATCATGATCAATAATCTAACTCAATTAACATATCACATGATTCTGTGCACTAATGGCTAGTAGCCATCCGTGATTTACCACCTCCGTGTTGGCCCAGGGACGGGTTGGCGGGGGCACTGGGGGCGAGCGAATCGCTTTTTTATTGCCACATGAATTAAACTAACTATGAACACATTTCCAACTTCAAGAACTAGTTCACAACCTCAAGTTTTCAACTAAACACAAGTATAGTGTAATACAAAAGTCTGAGTGTTTCAACATTCAAACGCAATACAAGCGTAAAACCCAAAAACATGTAGCATGCAAAAACAAAGAAGAAAAAAATGGGGGAAATGTAAAACAGTAAAATTTCATATGTTTTGATCATTAGGAATTTCTCACTTGGAGTTGTAAGATCAGTGAGGAAGAGTATAAGCTGATGTAACCTGTTTCAAGCACAGGATAGTGGTGGTGGGTATTGGATAATCAGCAGAGAACTTAGCCACAGAAGAAGAGAAGATGAAGAAGAGAAGAAAAAATATGTGAGATAAAGGCAATTATGAAGCGAGAAAAAGCTCAATGATGATATGAAAGAAGCAAGGTTTGATGAATAAGAGAGCAATGAATGTTGAAAATGAAAAAAAAAAACACCAAAAAATTAAGTTGACAAATTCCATGCACTTGAGCAGAAAGTACTGAGTTGAAATGTCCTGTGAACATGAGTTTGACTCGGAAAAAGGCTGTATAAGAACTCCATCTATTTCAGTCAAGGGCTTTTTAGACTTTGACCTATTTTACTTTTGTGTATGAGTCTTAAACTTACATGAGTGTACGGGTCAACTAGCACAATTTCCTCAACCTTGCATGAGTTTGACTATTGAGTTTTGAGCAATTAGGAAACAACACATAAATAATAATTTAATATAGATGTGAATAAGTTAGATGAAACATTCACTAGGATGGATATTTGAGACTATTATATATATATATATATATATATTACATGGGAACAAATAGGTGTAAATCCAATGATGATATAATGCATAAATATTTTCAGATGGAATAGACTTGTTGAAAGATGACCAATTTTTGTATAGTTAGACTAATTGAAATGATTAGAGTTGGAAGATGTGAGAGGTAGGTATAAAATGAGAAAATATGTTAAGATGATGTAGAATTGTTGAAAGATGACCTATAGTTCTACAATTAGAGGTATATATTTCTAACAAAATTCTGTTATAATCAAAAGTGTGATATAGCTTTTCATATAGTTCAATGGAAGATAAGATCTATGTATCTATCGACCCCAGATAGTTTAGACTTATAACTTGTTTGCTCCCCAAATAGAATAATAGTGGCGTCTCTTGCAAAATTAAACTGGCTTAACCATACCTGACTACACAATTAAGCTTGCTTAACCTCGCCTCAGATATACAAAAACCTTTGGTTCAATCCGTTCCCTCCTAATCTGTGAACTAGGAAGCTTCAAGTCCCATCTTTCCACTATTAGGAAAAATAAGTTTACTTCTTTTTAGTTTTTAGTTGGACAACAAATAGTCAGCTCGTGTTTCATACTTTCATTTATCTTATGGAATGAGTTCATTATATGTTCTCTCTTTCTCACACTTTTGATGTTATTTGTCTTCTTCTTTAAATAGCATGTCTTTCCTTTTACAGACAATAAAGCTCACCTAGAGGAGGATGAACAACTTGCAAGGGCTTTACAAGAAAGTTTGAATAATGAGTCTCCTCCCCGTCAAAATGGGCGACATTATCATCCATTCCCAAATATCTTTCCTCCTGTCTACAGGTACTTGTCTCTACTTGTTATATCACTTTGCTCAGTTTGTTTGTACAATATGCCAATGCAAGAATGGGTAACTTAGGGCAAGCAATTATAAAAAGACATCTATGAATTCTGTTAGCACTTTAAGTCCATCTGGGAGCATGATTTGCTTGTGGGATAATGCATATTATATCCATGATTACATTTTCTCGAAGCTTTACCCTATTGACATTGTTGGTGCTCTGAGTTGGTTTTGATATGATCAACCAAGTTGGGTTAGATCCTGTGTGTGTCTAAGTGTGCAGGAGCTTAGGAACACAAGAAGTTGAGCGAAAGACGCAGCGGACGAGAAGGATGGTGCGGGTTGGCGCATTCGAGGGGCGCGGGAGCTGCGGAAGAGTACACCGGTGGACGAGAAGGTACGTGCGACACTCTGAGGAACGAGAAGCCGGGGAGGAAGGTCGTTCAAGGACGTGAGCGAAAGACGCAATGGTCGAGAAGGATGGCACGAGTCGGCACATCCGAGGGGCGCGGAGTCTGCGGAAGAGTACACTGGCGGACAAGAAGGTGCACGACACTTCGAGGAACGAGAAGCCGGGGAGGAAGGTCGCTCAAGGACGTGAGCGAAAGACGCAATGGTCGAGAAGGATGGCTCGAGTCGGCGCATCCGAGAGGCGCGGAGTCTGCGGAAGAGTACATCGGCGGACGAGAAGGAGGTGCGCGACGTTCCGAGGGACGAGAAGCTGGGGAGGAAGGCTACTCGAGGAAGGATGGAAGTTGGGTTCGGGTGAGCGCTATTCCGGATGTCCGAAATCACCCAGAAGACCGCGGGAGCAGTTGGAAGGAGCCGGACGCGTCAACACGAGGTTGACTGGTTCGGGCGCCCGGAGCCGAACTTTCGCATGTTGACGAGATGTTGCTTAGGGATAGAGGTTGACCTGGTGTGCTCGGACGGGTCCGGGCGCCCCAAATAAGTCTGAAGATAGAGTTTGCTAGAGCTATAAATAGAGCTCTGGTTCTCTAGTTTTATTCATTCCAAGCAATTCCAAACACTATTCTCTTTCTGTATTCGAGCTTCAATGAGTTTGTGCTTCAACGAGTTGTACGAGGCTTCTCCGCCTTCGAAGAAGGAGATTGTGATAGAACTTCAACCGCCTTGAAGTAGTGATTCTTTGATTGCGATCCAAGTAAAAGTCTGCATCTCGTACTACTTATTTATTTCAGTTTATTCAATTCAATTTGTGTTTGGTTAAGTTCAATTGTGTCTGAGTTAGGTATCAATATTTTGCAGAATTAAGCGACTTCCGCGCTAGCCAGGCCCACGCGCATCCTACAAGCGGTGTCATCACACCTATAGATATGACTATATTTATAAAAATAATGCATTAAATTTTTAATCACTGCTGATTCATCTAAGACCTTAAGCTGTTGGGAAATGACGAAAACTACAGTAGATTGAGAATAATTGTCAAATTGATATCTGATTGTGTTTGAATGAATGATTCTACTTCTAGTGATGGGTTGACAAGTTAGAGTGCTTCTATGTACTTCCATTACACAAGTGTAGTTGACACACACATCAAGAATGAAATTTGGTAGTAGGAAAATTTTTATAAGGCTATGGTTTGACTAGCCATACATTATGGGTCATTGTTGCGTTGTTGGGAAGAAACACATTCTTTAAAAGGATAAAGTAAAAAAATGCTAATATTTAAGAGCAATTAGGCATAGAACTAATAAATGATTAAATGAAAGAAAGTAGATTGAGATGGTATGAACATGCCAAAAATGATTGACAGATTTTATGTTTAGAGGAGTTGAATTTATTAGGGTCTGGTAGAGAAAACAAAGAATATTAATCAATCAAATAAAAATTGATTTAACTAATTTGAATAGATTAGTGATACGTCCTGCATAAAGCTCAATGGAGATAGTTGACTCTAAATGGTTAGGACAAACATGTGTTGACGGTGCTAACAATGATAATGGCGATCTTTGCAAAAGTAATTGCTTTGGGGAACCAAGAATTGACATTTTCTTGGTAAGTGTAGTTACGACTTACAAGGCAAATGACATGCAATTCAAAGATATAACTTCTCATCCTGTACAGGAAAAGGAAAAGGATATACAACATGTATTGCCACACTTTCTTACATGTGACTAAAAATTCAACCATCATTTTCAGGAATTTCCATAGTCATTCTATCACTATATTGACTATCCACAACAAATTAAATCGAGTTTTTTAGGTAAAGTATTTAAATTTTGAGTAAACAATGACCATTTCTTCTTTGTATATTCAAATCATGATGGCAAATCTATTTGATTCTGCAGCAAACCTACTGGCTAAGGAATAACAGAGTAATTTTTCATGTTTCAATATCTACAGAGACACTTTTAGATATTTGTTTCATTAGCATTTTCCCTCACATTTTTTAGGAGGTGTGCGGGATGCAACAAGGAGGTTGGCAATGGTCGTTATCTGAGTGCTGCCGGTTCTGTTTGGCATCCGGAGTGTTTTCGTTGTCATGAATGCAATAGACCAATAACAGACTATGAGGTGAAGATTGAGAGCTTCACTGATGTTTTCTTTGCGTTAAGTTGCATCAAACAGTCTTATTGTTATTATTATTATCATTTTTTTTTTGCAGTTCTCCATGCATGGGAATAACCCTTACCATAAGGCTTGCCACAGAAAACTCTATCATCCAAAGTGTGATGTATGCAAAAATTTTGTAAGTGTTTTGTTTCCCATATTGTTTTTGAAACAAGAATAGGATTGAAAACAATCAGTATTACAATTCCATTATTCTCAAAGGAATAAATACAAGATGATTGTTCTAAATTAGAAAATTAGAAAGAAAAAAATTCCTCAACTAGAAAGCCAAATCTCATAATTATGGGAGAATACACTATGGTAAATTAACCTCTAAATACAACAACAAATCACAATTCTACCAATCTGGGATTTCGTATCAACTTTCAGATTAATCATAATTTCAATAATAGGATATTGAAAACAATCAGCACTACAATTTCATTATTCTCAAAGGAATAAATACAAGATGATTGTTCTAAATAAGAAAATTAGAAAGAAAAACCCTTAACTAGAGCCAAATCCCATAATTATGCATGCACTATGGTAGATTAACATCTAAAAGCAATAACAAATCACAATTCCATCAATCCAGAATCTCTTATCAACTTTCTAATTATTCTAGGATTAAGATCCCAACTTTCCAACTCTTCCCTCAAGTTGGTGAAGAATATCTATCAGTCGAAACACTAAAATTTACCATCACTTAGTGTTAAAGCTTTTGTGCAAGTCTATCAAAAATAGATTTCATTCTCTCAAGCAACTGACCATTCACTTCACAGAGATAGCCTTTGAGTTCTTATGAAACCATACTCCCTCTAACATCTTGCTATATTTCAGTCATTAATCTGACACTCACACTTTGGATCACAAAAAGTTCCATCTCTTGTCATAACTCTATTAGTGTGTTATAGTATTCGTAACACTAAGAGTACCTTGTTGAATTGTGTGGATCATGGACTGAAATTGTGTATTCAAGATTGTAATGAATTTATTAAGCAACCTCCCATATCTCTTGAGAAATTTTATAGAAAATGTAGGTACACCCAGTATTTGACTCCATCAAATTAATTAGCCCTGCCATAATAATTACCTACTTCTCAAGTTAGGTATGTCGGTGCATCAACAGATAGACGTCAGCAAGTCTAAGAGAGACTTCTCTTTGCCTTTGATTACAAGAAAATAGATTGAAACCATTCTTTGAAGTTTCTCCCTTTCAGTTTGTGTCAACTAATCTGCAAATAATGGTCATCAAAGCGTAGAGAAGGTGGAAGACTGGTAGGTGGTTTGTTGTTTTTCACCTACCAACTGGGAAGTGAGAGGCTTTGAAACACCCACTACATGAGTGGGTGAGTGCATCTGAGCGAAACTTAAACTTTGTGCTTTCTTCGTGATCAAATCACTCATCTTTCGTTGGCATCTTTCGCGAGAAGCTCTGAATCATTCATGGCCTTGAGAACTAGCGAATCAAGGAGCTCCTCCTTTGTCTGGAGAAGCTATGAATCATTCATCCTTACGAGAAGCTATGCACCGACTTCTTTTTGCTGCCATGCTTAAAACCTTGTGTCAAAACCCTTGAAGCTTCCTCTTTCTCCATTGTTAGCTTGCAAGAGTGATGTTAAGGTTGTGTCACACGTTGGCAACACTGTTCAAGTTAGCACCCTCTTCTTTTTTTCCCTCATCATTGGAGTGATCCACATCACTTGTCGGCATTGTCGAAACATTTAATTTTGTTCTGACCGAAGACTGAAACCACTGCTTGGAATAAGATTTTAAATTTTTGTAATGAGTGACCCTAATGTGTCCGTTAATTTCTTAATTTTTATTTAGTCTCCTTTTGAAGGATGTTCAGTTTTTAAAATTTGATTAATTAATGCCTATTTCACTCCAATTGGGTGGCACTATGTGAGGAAATCTGTTATTCCTCTTTAAATTCAAGCATGTCAAGTTAAACTGCATTACAGTGTTCATGCGTGTGTGTTCTTTTGTCCTTTTTGCTTAAGCAAACAGTATGCATAGTAATGTTGTACTTCCATATAAAAAGATATTGCACCTCTTCCTGAGTTATTTTGAGTATTTAGCAGAAAACTTTATTCGGTGTATGCCATAGTGTTAGGGAAGCCTAATTTTACTTGTGCCAAACCCATGTCCTATATTATTTAGCTTCAGTAATAATGTTCTCTCTGGGCTGTTTATTTCATAATATCTGCTGTTCATTGACATCAAGGACTTCATGAGGCTTCAAAGCATTTTTCATGCAATTTATTTCTATTTTTCTTTTTCTTATGCAATATCTAATTCTGGATATGCCATCCATTTCTTTACTGTTTTTTTTTATAAAAAAAATCAGATTCCACAAATTAGAGATGGTCGTATCGAATACCGAGCTCATCCTTTTTGGGGGCAGAAGTATTGTCCAATACATGAGCGTGATGGCACTCCAAGGTGTTGTAGCTGTGAAAGAATGGAGGTTGGTATACAGTGGTCGTTATAAGGCAACTCTTCATTTCACTTATTATTAATCATTCTGACCTGGTAGCATGTAATAAATATGCAACACCACCGCAACCAATTTACTATGCATCATTAATCTCACTGGATGTTCTTATTTGTTGTTGTCATCTGTAAGTATAATTGCTTTCTCTTTTTAATTATGCTTTGTTCAGCCAAGAGATGCACAATATGTAACTTTAGATGATGGCCGTAAGCTTTGCCTTGAGTGTCTTAATTTTTCAATAATGGACACAAGCGAGTGCCAACCTCTCTACCTGGATATACAAGAATTTTATGAAGGTTTAAACATGAAAGTGGAACAACAGATCCCATTGCTTCTAGTTGAGAGGCAAGCTCTGAATGAGGCTATGGAAGGTGAAAAGAATGTAAGACAATAAACAATCCTTCTAGAAAAATAATGTGTACTTATGAAACATATACTTTGTTTTTGAAAGTCTTGGAATAACAATTTCTGTTTACTCCTGAGAGCAGGGCACACATCATCTCCCTGAAACTAGGGGTCTCTGCCTTTCTGAAGAGCAGATCGTTAGAACTGTAAGAATACACCTTGTCACCTTCGGTTTCCATTTTTAATCTTTTTATGTTTTTTGAAGAGCCAGCCCCAAACAGTTGCAGTTGAGACTGACTAATTTAAAGATCACTGATGAAAAAACTACCATTTAGGTTTTGAGGAGGCCAACAATGGGGCCAGGAAACAGACTCATAGATTTGATAACAGGGTCATATAGGCTGGTCCGACGGTGTGAAGTGACAGCAATTCTTATCCTATATGGCTTACCCAGGTATTGTTTTTCTGTTCATCAATCTCTCGCTATCTTATTATACACCTGCCCAGTATTTTCCTGCAGTCACTTTATATTTTAAAGCTAATTAACTCAGCTACATATTGGGCTCTAAATACTTTCTTTCTCTGAATTGTGAAGAAGTTCATACATTTGTTTTCTCTAACGGAACTACGAAATACTGAATTCTCCCTTTGATTGATATTAGATTTCCTTTCCATGTGCAGATTGCTAACTGGCTCTATATTGGCTCATGAAATGATGCACGCATGGTTACGCCTGAAAGGTATCTCTCTCGTGCTTCTTTCCTTGCACGCTATTAAGGAGATGGTTCATACTATTAAGAAGATAGTTTATGGAATTCAAAATTTCACTATCACCAAAACTCCATCAGTTCAGATTGCTTCTAGATTGACATGTCACTGATGGCTCAGCCCTGCCCAGAAAATGAGGTTCTCTCCACCTTAAATAAACTTCTATAATTAATCGCCTGGGCATAAAACCAAACCTTCTATCGAGTGCTTTTTAAATAAATATAAGTTTAACAAGTTGCTATGACATACTTATCTGATCTGTTATTGTTTGAATCTTGAAGAATAATATTTAACCTGTAGTAGTTATGCTTTGTGGTATACAGCAGGTCATAGCTGTCACACTAATCTGATCCCAATTGCTTGAATCTCGAACGATAATAGTTAAGTAGTAGTAGTTTTGCCCTGCTATTCAGCCGATAAACATTGTGTTAATTTGGAATATGCTTATGGCAATATAAAGATATCTTTTTACATGTTCCTGAACATGATATGGATGGATGATTGCTAGTTAACTGCTATCCAATAAAACTGAAGGATTTTCATTTGCAACTTCCATCATTATCAAGAACAAAGAGAACATCGCACACACACTTTAATACAAATTGTTGTGCCACCTTTTTCTTTTTGGTCCTTTATTCACTGAAGAAAAAGGCTTGCTCCTGGCATAATTCTGCACTTCCTATCTGTTTCTATCAAATTGCTTGCTTGTCGTTGGAGCATTGAAGAAACAATAGCAGTAAAAAATGCTCCACACATTATAGTCGTATATTCCTATGCTGTTCATCAGTGGAAATTAAATCTTTGGAAGCTAATACTTATTGCAGCTTGATACAGAGCCAGATAGTTCAGGCTTGTTCTTGCTGCTGTTCGAAAATCTATCATTGTAATACTTCTGAGTGCCTTATATGCTTGGATTCGCAGGATATCGTTCTCTAGACCCGGAAGTCGAAGAAGGCATCTGCCAGGTGCTCGGTCATATGTGGTTGGATTCTGAGATCATATCAGGGGCTGGCAGCAGTGTTGCATCCAGTTCTTCATCGTCATCATCAACCGGGTCCTCAAAAAAAGGTGCTCGAACTGCGGCAGAGAGAAAGCTTGGAGATTTCTTCAAGCATCAGATCGAATCAGATCTTTCTTCAACATACGGAGACGGTTTTAGAGCTGCTAACAGGGCTGTGGATCGGTATGGTCTTAGGCGGACTCTCGACCACATGCGATTAACAGGAACCTTCCCACATTGAAGATCCTAGATATTTGACAAGCTATGCTTATATCTCTTCTTAAAATAGTCCATCTACATATCATAAAAGCAAAGAACACAATGTCGAACAAAAAATAAACATATACAAAGGCACACAAAGTACTATTTTCTTACTTGGTTTTAAATCTTTTTAAAGAATGTAGACGTATCAACTGTTACTGTTACTAAATTTTGGTTTCTACACATTATGAAGCAAAAATATTATGGGTGCCATGTCAAGTGGTTGATTAATAAGCAAACACACAGAAATGGCAAAAAATCACAGTACATTTACAGAAGCATATATCATGAATCATGATACATCAAGCAAAGAAATCCTTCATTGAGATTGAAATCAAATATAAATATTATAATATATTGGATGTGATTTCTTGGAGAATCAATGGACAATTTTCATCCAATATAATTGAGGAACTAATTAAAAAGAATTAATCTTAGTATTGATCTTGATGAACTCTGATCATGGTGTCCTCCCTAACCTCACAGGCCCACTTGCTCCCACACCCAAATCCAATACTGATCCTCTTGCGAATCTTCGACCATGAGTCCATCTTCCTCCTCCTGCTCTTGGTGCACTCCATGTACGCCGCGAGGAAGGGGTCGCCTCCCTTCCCCTCCGTTGTCATTATCGTCATCGGCGTCGACTGAAACGCACAGGGAGGCAAAGGCACGTATATGGCGCCGCCATGAAGTGGCTGCTGCGGGCGCTTCTGGCACGGCGGCGGCGGTAACTTAATAAGCTTTGGCTTCTCATCTTGCTCTGGATATAGTCCTTCTTGCATGGGTGAGGCAGTACTAGTGTTGCCTTGGTTGTCGTCGTCTTCTGCATCTTGCGGTATTACCTTTGAAATCCCTGGTTGGTTCTCCCATGAGAAGGGGATGTTCACCAAAGAATAGCTCTTCGACATGTTCTTGTGGAGACTCATCCTCTCTCTCTCTCTCTCTCTCTCTCTCTCTCTCTCAATGTGTTTCGATTAATGGCGGTGTTGTTTACTTATAGACAAGCATATATTTCTCTTAATTATATTATATTTTATTTCTTAATTATATTATTTTAAAATAAAGTTGTGTTGAATTAGATTCGTTGACTGTAGGTCATGATAAGATATGATCGATCGACTTGAGAAAGAGAGTTAGGCGAGTGGACTGGGAATATGGGAAGAATATTGACTGAGTCTATGGGTGATATATAATTAATCATTTATTTCAGAATACAGCCATCATAATTTAAAAAAATAATTTACTAATATTGAATTGAAGTTTTTGTAGCATCAAACCACATGAAGTGATATTTTTAATTAGAGGAGAGAGTGTCTATTAATTTATTTTTCAAATTAAAATGTCCCTTTCAGAAAATAATAAACGAATAACAACGTGTGGAATAATTAATTACACTCGTGGAAGGAAAAAAAATACATTTATTGGTATTTTAGTCATGAAATGAATGGTTGAAAGTGGGATTAACTTCTGTGTCGATTGATTCATGGTGTCTTCTAGAAGTATTTGAATGGAATTAAGGGTTAATGATGGTGATTGAATTAATTAAAAATGGTTTAAATCATATATTGCATATATGGTATTCATACAAATCCATATATACGACAATTTTGTACCGTTCTTTTTTGACTCACGTTGGTTGCTCATGAACATGAAAGAGGATAGACCAATTAAAATCTTTAAATATTTTATTATTTTATTAAGAATATGATTTTACTAATTAAATTTTAATTAATTTGATAAAGTTTAAAAATAAATTATGTTAATAATTTTAATATGTATTAGTAATTTCAATTAAAGATTTAGTGTTTGAAATTTAACTGTAGTGTATTATTAAGAATTTTTCTTATTAATCAAGTATAGATTTAGAGTTTAAGATTTAATT
>JBBPFP010631656.1:0-16275 GCA_037974795.1 Kaempferia galanga | reverse complement strand
TCATGCATCGATCGAATGAGTGGAGCGTCTTCGGCTGAAGTGTTTCGTCCGACCGAGCGGAGATCTAGGCTGTTTCGTCGCCTCTGCAGGGAGGACCGATATGCTAACCGAACAGGCTGCTGCCCGTTCGGATACTCTGTGCTGAAGTCTGACCGTCACCTCCGCGGGGAGTACCGGTATGCTGATGAGCTAGCCAACCGAGCCGCTTGTGCGTTCGGGCGGGATATGCTTGAAGTTGCTGCTGTGTTGTAATGGTCATCCGACCGAGCGGAATCTCAGATCCTTCCATTGCCTCCTCGGAAGACTGGCTCTGGAGTTGTGTTGACTACTGTGGAGTTGTGTTGACTGATGCTGGCTTCGTCCAACCGAGCGAAGCTTTTAGCCGGCTCGTCTCCTTTTCGGTAGACCGGAGATGTCTGTCGGCCACACTCTCGTTCGTCCGGTTATGAGGTGCTTCATCCACTGTCATGGCCCAAGTTGCCATGCCTTCCATCACGTGGCGCTGCGTTGTCCTCCTCATTATCCGCTATGTGGCACTGTGCTGGCTTCCACGTCATCCTGCTGGCTTCCACGTCATCCTACGGGGTCCATCTGTCCTTACCGGATCAAACTAAGATATTCAGCTTTGACTCATTCTAAATATGGTTGAAACCCCACTTAGGTGGCATTTAATAGGGTGTAATTAGCCCTATAATATATTTAAGATTATATTACAAGGTTGATTATTTTATTTGGTATTGTTTTAATTCTATAATATAATATAATTTAGATTATAAAAGTTAATAAGCTTTTGTAATCTGGATTATAAGACAAATACTATGTAATCTGAATTACATTACAATTAAAAATTTAATATATCAAAAATACCCTAACTTGTCTCATCAAACTATGCCTGAACAAATTTGTCAACGCCGTCGACTACCGTTGGCCGCCCACCGCCACCAACTACCGCGGGCCTACCGCTGACCACCACCGACCGACTACCAATTGTTAGCAACGATCAAAGAATATTTTTATCATTTTATAATTATATAAATTATATTTCTTATAAAAAAATAATTAATACTAATAAAAGAATGTAATTATTATTATAATTATATCTAACACATTTTCAAATATATTAACGTAAGACATTATTTTATAAAATTGGCTATATCATAAGCTTCGTACACTCTTCTCAATTTTTTTTTAAAAGATTCCCGTTTAATTCTTGCCCTTGTTATTTATTTTGGATTTTATCATGTTGTTATTATTGAGGCCTTTAATATCCATTGCTATTTTATCCGTTGAATTGGGCCATCTTATTGATTTTTGAACTCCGGCCCGATCCATGTCTCACGGCCCAACCTACTACAATATTATTATCGTTATTGTTATTTATTTAGTTTATTTTTAAGAAGGAAGGGGAGGTTGGGCAATTGGGAGCTCCGCTCTGTCCGTTTCGCTACTCTCTTCCTTTCTTCAGATCTCGATTGCGAGGAGGGGGGAAGGGTGACAGATCGATTCACGGGAAGATGCTGCCGACCGTGTCGAAGGGACGCGCACCCTCCGGCGCGCGGCCTGCCCCGGTGCTGGCCCAGTACCTCCGCCGCATCGTCAAGGTTCGCCCTCGACCTCCCCCTTCTGCTCTTTCCCTAACCACGCGGCAGCTTGTGATGTTAATCTCAGCAAACGGATAAAACATTTTAGTTTAATTGAGAATCAATCAATTTGCAGTACCTGTGTATTTTGGATTGTAGTTTCATGCGACACAAGTGCCTTTAGAAATTCATGCTTGCGATGCCTAAATGCTCTTACTGAGCATAATACAGAAAATTATTTGCTTCCTACTTGTTTCTTCAATAAGTCCTGGTGCTTTATGCATTTTACTTCCACTTGCAAGCTAAGAGTTCTTATTGTTTTAGATTAATATCTGATTGTGTCATCCTCTTGATGAACATTCCCCTTATTACTTAACCCAATCCCAATCACACGAATCTTTTCTCTTCTTCTACTTTTGCCTTGAAACATGAGCAACTTCGAGTTAGAAAATACTAGTATGGACGCTCATTTGTTTCTCCTCCTTAATTCAGCATTCCGACCTCACCAATGCCCTTTCGAAGGAGCTAAACCATGCCAAATTCCTTGCAGTCTTTTGGGTTAGGTTGTAAAGTTTGTCTAGTAGCTTAATCATTCAGGTTAGTCGCACATCCAAGGTGAGAGTTAAATTGACTAAACACTGGGCATTGGTTTAAATTGATACCAACAATAAGTTCATTTGCAATTTGGATAAAGAGAAGCTTTGAAATAACAATGGTAAATTTATGGAAATTTAGGATTTGATAGTCAATTAGCGATCTAACATTAAGATAATGTCACAAAAAATGGAAATTTCTTTTTTCTCTAGAACATATTTTATTTCAACATTTTTGTGAATAACTTTGTTTGTTGTACCTGAATTTTATACTTTTGATTACTGAAACTAAAGCCATTGATAAAAATTTATTTACATACCATTGATACTTTTGTTAATGCTAGGATATCATTACTTACTATTTGATTCTGAATTAAATTGTCTCATAGAGCATTTTGGTTTGGTGTTATAGTGGCAACAAATGGATATAGAGTATTCATTCTGGCAAATGCTCCATCTCTGCACCTCCCCTAAAGTTGTGTATGTATCTTTCTCAAATGCAGTTATTTCAAATGCTTTATCAATGCATCGTATCTTAGTATCTGTCCTAAAACTAATGTCATCTTTATTTGTGTAAATATCATCCATGGTTTTTGAATATATATCAAAATTTTACCCTTTCAATTTTTATTAAATTTGTGTACTTTTGTATTAGTAAATGACTTGATTATTTTATATTTTTCTGTTAGTCATGAAGCATTGGCTTAGTCATCATTAAATTTCCATGAAGTTCTTTTATTGCTTGCATAATGTGGGCCATGGAGGTTTGAAGAAGATGTTTTCCAAGATAAGCTTGACATTTGGTTGTCTTTTAGTGGATTTCAAAGTTCAGGAAGACAAGTTCAAAGAAGAGAGAAAGAGTTTGAAGAACCAATTGAAAATTTATTTTTTTAGTCTTAAATAGAATCATAAATTGAGGAATCAAGTAAATTTTGAATTATGTAATCTTAAATGGAAGCATAAATTGGATGATTTGGCAAATTTCTTCATTAACTTGAAATAGCTGAATTGCAAAGAAAAATTAGTCGTCGGTTATCAAATTTTCAAGCTGTTTGATCATGGATGACCCGATTGGGAGAAACACTTTATGGAGGAATAAATAAGAGTCTTTCATAGGCAACTTGATTGAATAAGGCATTTAATAAAATAATAGACGAGAGTCTTTAAAATTGCTCTCTCTCATACTGTTTGTAGCATTTATTGAATATCATTGCTTTATATAGCTTAGCTTTTCATACAGGCACCACTTGTAGATTGAAAGTGACCTGTCCATTGCATATAATATGGACAGATTTACAGCCATTTGGTGACCACCCAACGTAACCAGCAGTAGCTAATTCTGTGTTACATATGATCATTGGAGCATAGGTGATATCGCTTACCCGAAGAGGCTGCCGGCCCTACGGCAAGATATAGGTAGTAAATGGGGGGCGGCATTTTGGCTTAGCGCAACGGCCCTTTACCTGGGGAGGTTAGACAACGAGGCATTTTGCACCCGTTGGGAATCGACCCCAAGACTATTGGAGATAGAAAGCATCCATATAGGTACCAACTGCATCAACTCGTGGGGGCGTGTTGCATATGATCATGTATGTGCAGCAGGTTGATTTTGACATACATGATTAGAATTTTTTGAAAGGCAAGGAAGTGACACTCTTGTTGCAATATCCTCTTTTATAGTTTTGCTGGCCTTAAATATTTCTCATTGTATAAATAGATATTGAGGAAAAAGTCTTTCAATGGCTTGATATAACACTCTTATTTTAATTTCGTCAGAGGAGTATCATTTGACTATAAACAACATTTTTCTTTAGTTAAATGATTCTCATTGCCTTTCAAAAGGAAAATTGTATTGCTTTGGTTGCCTATTTTCTTCTCATGTTCATTGTATTGGGAGTTTCTTATTGAAGTTCACTGTGTTTTTACATGTTGACATTACCTTTGGAAGGTAGCTATCAGCACACAAAGTATCATAAACGTAAGTTTTTATGCTTTTCATTAATTGCCTGATATCTATTTTTCGTTAATTAATTATCACTTTCATCTAGCTATCTACCATAATGTAAGATATTCTATCTTATGTTTATCCTTTTTGTTGCATATTGGTATTTCGATTTATTTCTTTTTACTATTTGGTTTTCTTAACTTTGTTATCCTGTTTCGTAAAAGACTTATAAAAGAAGAGTACAACTTACTACATTAAATCTTGTTGTAATGTCATAGATTTCTTTCCAAATATCTCTATTGAGATATGGGTTGCTCTCCCAAATTGCTATTAGTGCCTTGATGCTATGTTAATTAGTAAGCATTTTTTTGTGTGCTTCTCATGCTAAAGTAACGGATCTTCCAAGACATGGTACAATGCCAGCACCAACCTGTTGCGCAGACTTAGGAATGACAATTTAGCCTGCCCTGATCATGATCGACCTTCCTCCCCAATTAAGTCTGCCCCGCCCTGTTATATAGGTAGGGACAGAATAGAAGATAGCCCTATTATGCAAGGTTGTGTGGGTATAGGATAAGATTTTTTTGCCTCACCTCACTTGCACTACGTAAACTTTAGTTTACATTTATATTTTAGAGACTATCATGTATTATTTTATTATGTATTTTAGTACTTTGTCCTAAATGAGGTAGGGGGGAAATGGGGAACAGAAGTTTATTCCATGACCTTCCCCACCCCGCTTGGTATATAGGCAAGATGGAAAGTTAAAAAGTCATAATGCTGTGTCCCATTGCCATCCCTAACCAAACTCAACCCTCTGCCTCAAGCTTGGTTCTTCCATAGCTCCCTCCCTCGCTTGCTTCCTTTGTCTTCTCCCTATTCTCCTTCTATACTTCTCCTCTATTCCTTTTTGTTTCCTTCGTTTTTTCTTATTCTCCTTTGTCATGTATGATCGTTTTCTTCTTTTCCTTCATATATGGCCTTTTGCCTTGATCTGGGAGGAGGAAGAAGTGAAAAGCATTGTTTTGCTTTTGGATCTCACTGCTGCTCTTGGCAATAAACCTCAGCGCATATTCCTTCTCAATGGAGATCTAGGAGGAAGCACTATTGGTCGCCATATCATGCAACATAGACTAGACCTGAATCTTTTGTACCCGCCACCAACTAGAGATCTTAATTTACCAATAGTTTTGGGTGTTCCGTGTGTCCCTTTATTTGCCATTATGCCACAGGAAGGGCAACATCCCATGTTACATCCATCATGTTTAAGCCTCCCTTTACTATTTCCCACACAAGTTCTAATCAACTCTGCTCATCTCGTCTAGCTACTATATCTTGATTCTAGACAGAATATACTAGTTGCCTCTTATAATTTTTGTTTGGTAAGATGTATAGTTCTCCTAAAGTACATTTAGTCAGTCCTAGTTCTATTGCTCAATCTCTTACATGATATCATGCTCAAGCTTATGGAGTTACATTTGACTACAAATTTGTCAATATGGTGACATCTGTCTGTTGATTGTTGTTTGGCAAAAGTAGTCAATATAATTGATTCTTGCTAATGTGTCCAGAAACAAAGAACCAATGGGCTAGGGATGATCCTGCTTTTGCTGTGATCTTCTGTATTTTCTTGATAGTTGCTACTTCAGCTTATTGTGCTGCATAAGTTGATTGTTTTCTATTCACCTTTAAATGCAATCTTATAACTCCTACTTGGTGTTTTCTCATTAAATACGTGTAATTCATCAAACTAGATCTAGTAAGCATATTAATTTGTATAGGATCTAATTTTTCTTTTGTGTTTAGGTATGGTGAGAATTTGGTTAATTCTGTCTTCGCCATTATTTCAGTTGCTTTCTTCCATTTCTTGTTAGCGGGAACTATTTTGGCAACATGTTGTTGGTAAGAATATCATCTTATTTCTATTGTTCAAAATTTTCTTGACTAGTTTACAAACCTCTAATATACTGTGAATATTAGTCTTATGTGGATTATTTTTTGTTAATCCATTTCTGGATAGTAATTCTTTCCTTTTCTGTACTGTGTAAGGCATACTTGGGAAGTTTTTTGTTTTGATACTTCAAATGAGGTCCGACTGGTTTTAGCAGTAGGCAATATATATTCTGCCTTTAGCAAGAAAGAGTATGAATTAATCTTATGAAAATAAGTTTTTGTTATTTAAAATGCTAAACTACCATTCTTAGTCACATAAATTACTGATTTATATATATGGCATCTTTGACATACAGATGGTGTCACCCATTGAGTTTGTTAAGTTATCTGTCATGTATATGAAGGTTGCATTCCCATAGAGGAATGGGAGTAGGGATATAGAATGAACAGAAAAGAAATAGAAATCCTTCGTGTTGTACATGCTTTCTTGAAGAGGAGGTAAAAAGGGAAAGAAATGGTTGAGGAGGACAGAGAGGATCAAGTGGAGACGATTATGACAAAAGGCTCACAAAATTCAAATGGGGTCTGATGTGCTGCGTTGAGGAGAGGTACATGTGTCACTATCACGCATTATTTGATTTTTCACCCAATTTGGATGGATAGATTAGGAGTGAAATAGTGACCAAGTTCATTCCTTAAAAATGTTTCTCTATGAAGAAATTGTGAAATTTTGGTTTCCCTCTTGTTTTCTCTCCATAGTTTTTTTTTTGCTCTCCCTAACCTCTCTGTAGGAAAGACCTCATGGCATGTGTATTATTCAAGGTTAATCAATGTCATTAACACAACAGGCTTACTGCTGGTCAAGAATCAATATTATTCACTTTCAGCAATGTTGTTATCAGAGCATGTTAATTGTTCTTATTAAATAAATTACCCATGTACTTTATTTAACTATTGTTTTTTTCTTGTATAGGTTTCTGACTAATACATACATGCGTGAGGAGGCTACAAGCAGTCATGTAGTGGAGCAACGAGTTGAATGGTAGCTTATAGACTTTTTCATATGTTAATGATTCTGTTACTTGCCAATTCTTGCCACATAAATAGCAGCTACTTCCTGACAACTATTTACTTGTAAAAATTGTGAAGAGATTGATTGAATCATGTGCCCACAAGAATTTATACTTAATTCAGAAATCTTTAAGGAGAAATGACAACTGTCATTAACACTTACAGTTTGAATATTGGTTTAGTTTAATGATTTTCTTCTTGCAATCTAGATTAGCAATGACATGTATATGCAAACACGAGACATCAGAATGCTATGCCGATGCCAACAATTTACATTTAGGGTACAGTGCAATACTCCATTTTTTCTTTCCTTCTAAAGAATGCTCAGTTGGGTCAACTCTTTTGTTAGTTGTTAATCCATGGATATACTTGGAGATGTAAATTTACTGTGTTCTAATTAAGTCAACAATTTACATTGAATGCTACCATTAAGTTTATCCTATTATGTTTTCCTACCACTTTTGTTTTTTTTAAATGTCTTTATGTTTGTACAAGCTATTTGGAATTATAATAATCTAATGTTGTTTCTATCTTTGTGGCATGCCCTATGACTAGGCTTTATGCTTTCGATGTTCACTGCAACTCTTTCTTTCCAGCATTCATCATGCTCTATGGTAACTATGCTTTCCCTCTCCATTACTTGTACTATTACCGTCATACTCATACTCAATACGGTATTATACTTATCTGTCTTTCAGTGCTTCAGTACTTCATATCACCTCTCTTAGTGGTGCATGGTTTCTTCCCAATGCTGGTGTCGAACCTACTCTTCATGGTGGCCATTTCCTACTATCACTATTTGAATTTCCTTGGCTATGACGGTTAAGTTCAATATTACCTTATCAATTACTTTTTACAACAGTTTACTATCATAAATGGTCCTTAACTCACTGGCCAAGAATTTTCTGTTCCAGTACTTCCATTTTTGGACAAAACAACCTTCTTTCTGTATCCTATTGGACTTGTGATCATCTTATCCCCGCTCAGTAAGTCACAAAGATTGCAACGACACATCATTTACTATTGATACTTTCTCCTCATCTTATTTGTCGTGCCATTTTATTTTGCAGTGATTCTTAGTGGTTTCAACCCAACAAGATATATCATGAACTCGTACTTCAGCTAGCAAATCTTCATTTGACGGAGTGAGTGACTTTCGCAATGATACCTCACTAATTTCAAACGATAAGCAAACTTTGTGTCGATTTTAAATGAATCAGTTTTTGTAAATGAAATTTGCTCGATGAGGTGTTGAAGCTTCTGTGCAAGAGTGAGTTGGTAGTCGTGAAGAAGAATTAGGGATTAGGGAGTTTATATAGATATTATTTATTTCTTTAGTGATTCATTATGTGCATTTAGAGTTTATCTAATGACAATTTTACCTTCGATGGAAAACTTTCAAGCTACTGTAAATGTACTGTCGCAAGCATATATTTTCAAAATTGATCTAGAAAAAAACAAGTTTGAAGCATGTATTAGAACATTGTTGATCACGAGAAACATTTTGAATTTTGAAAAAAAAAACTCCAAGAACGACAAGAGAGGTAAAAACGAATACCGGTTGAAATTGGAAATCATCTAGTAGGATGCTAAAAATAAAAATTTATAAAATTACCCAAATCCATATTTTTTACTATTATTGTTATTATTATTTCGGGGGTGGATCCGTCTCCAATCTCTCGGTCTTCATCTCCTTCGCTCAATCTCTCTCTCTGCACCAAAATGGCGGTCGCATGCTTCTCCACTGCGACTCC
The DNA here is from genome assembly GCA_037974795.1 of Kaempferia galanga. Lineage (NCBI taxonomy): Eukaryota > Viridiplantae > Streptophyta > Magnoliopsida > Zingiberales > Zingiberaceae > Kaempferia > Kaempferia galanga. The sequence goes on along the minus strand of JBBPFP010631656.1, from coordinate 7,439 downwards.
GACACTCTCCCGAAACCTCTTCAAGCTCAACGCCGGGTCCTCCGCTGCCTTGGCTTCTGCCTTGCCGCCGCGCTCCTCACTCGGCTTCCAGCGATGGCGCCGGGCGAGCGGCATCGTCAGGGCGGAGGAGAAGGCCAAGAACGCTGCCTTTCCGTCCTCTCCGGTGCCTGGAAAAGACCGTGGAGATTACGAGGTCGCAAAGTTCTATCTTTTTTGTTTTATGCTGTGTTATTCCCCTTTTCTTTTACTTTGTCCTGGGTTGAACTAAAGAAGAAAAAATGACGCGTAGACTTCTAAGGCATTGTAAAACACTCAAGCATGTGAATCTGTAGGTACTGAAATTAATTTCCTTTCGAGATAATATCATAGCTCAAGAATGATTTGGAGAATGAATCAACAAGCATGCGTACGGATGAATGCTCAATTCACATGTATCTGGCGATGAAGTGGATTGAACTAGCTAAGCTCATTTGGTGGAGCAGCTAAACTTGCATGTTCCTAGCGAACACAGTATCGTTGCTTATTTAAAATTTGGGACGCTTTTTCATGTTTATTCAGATCTTGATCAGTAAAATGATACTGTTCAGTATGTATTCTTGTTATTGAATCTTGAAGAAAGCATTGTTGTAATAGCCTACTCGACTAGTTTTTTTTTTTTGGTTTTATTTCTCCAGAAACTCAGAAAATATGTCGAATACTTTTGTTTCAAGTGAAACTCACATGTTTGTAGTTCATGATTTTGGTGGAGGTTATTCAAGAATAAAGATATCACTGTGATGCAAGTTATAATAATCATTGATAGTGGATTTCTTTTTGTTATCTAATCATAATTTCTGTTTCTGTTTTCACAACTTATAAAATACTCTTTAGGTATGTTTTAATGCTTAAATATACCATGACATGATATTGACCTTGTTATATTCAAATAAATGTAATATGTTTATAGGTTTTCGTGTTTGTTTCTAAATTTGACCCTTTTCTGGACTTTGGTCATCAAGAAAACATATACTAGTTGCCTCTTGGTTAACAATCATGCATCTTATTCATCCTCTGTTTTTTTTTGGCTATTCTCTATTCTTCGTGACTGAACAAATAGTTGCGACCACTACAATCTAAGCATGTCTCTCTGTTATTAATGTGCTTGTTACTTACACTTGCTATGAATTTGTAAATTTATTTCATATTAGGAACTGACAAATGGATCTGGAGATTGTGATCCTTTATGTTCTCTCGATGAAGTGAGCTCACAGGACTTTGAAGAAAGTTACCAACCGAAGACTGATTTGGTAAAAGCTCTTAGTATTCTTGCAACTACTTTAGCAGGAGCAGCTGCAATCAATCATTCTTGGGTTGCTTCTAATCAGGTTCACACCTATAATTGATGCTTGAACATTGGATAATAAAACAAATACTTGATCATTCATATTTATTGTTATTGTTTAGTGTAAAGCTTTTTAAATCTTTATCCAAGTCTAGATAGTTCCCTATGACTATGGAGGATCTCCAGTTTAAATTTATGTCATATGATACAGGATCTTGCTATGGTGTTGGTATTTTCAATTGGTTATGCTGGTATCATTTTTGAGGAATCATTGGCCCTCAACAAGACCGGAGTTGGATTGTTGATGGCTGTTTGCTTATGGGTCATTCGAAGCATTGGGGTGAGACTTTTATATAAAGTGTGATGTTTCTCTTCTATTTTCTTGTTAGTAAACTATATGCATCAAAAGTCAGCTTCTTTGAATACTTTGTCTATGATGCAGATCAACTAGGACGCCTATCTGTATTGTTTACAAGAAACTTATCAATCTACCATTCTACCTTCTATACAACTCTGGAACAATATGAACTTAGTGAACATGTTGTCCTCATAATGCAAAAATGACGAGAAGACTTTCATTTCACCTACAAATTGTGAAAGGTGTGAAGTTAGTCTTAGATACATCATATTCATCAAACATCACTGAGATGTTCAAATAATCAATTTTTTCTTGGTTCTTCTTACTCTGTGTACAAAAGAACCATGGATATCTTGGTCTTTTTTCTAGTTGAATTAAGTTATAAATTTCTCTCTGAGGAAACATTTTAAAACTTTGTTTCTTTCTGCTTGCATTTCTAATGATGAAACATTGCAAACAAATACGTGCAATTCTAAATATGTTATCCTTCATCTTTAGTCATTTTTGTCGATGGTGGTCAGTTGATAGTCTTAAATAAAAAGCCAAATTGCATAGCGAAGCCTAATGCAAAATTAAAAGGAAATAATACTTTAGGTCCCTTTAGTTATTGACCTATGATTATCTTGGCTAAATACTCCTATAAACTTTCATGTAATTGATGTGTAGATGTTTACATGCTTTTTTTTGTATGTAATTGTCATACAGCAAGTCAGTTTTATTTTTTGGTGGTTAATATCTGGCTTAATTCCCACTTGTTGCCATGATTAGTATGTATTTGGAGGTTTCGTTTTGAAGCATTCCTTCTGTGTAGGCTCCATCAACTGAGATAGCTGTTTCAGAATTAAATCATGCATCTGGTGAAGTCAGTGAGATTGTGTTCTTCCTTCTTGGTGCAATGACGATAGTGGAGATTGTTGATGCGCATAGAGGATTCAAGCTAATTACTGACAGTATTACCACTCGAAAGCCTCGCACTCTCCTCTGGGTGGTGGGTAATTTTTCTCACTCTTTTACACATCTCTTATGCTTACAGCTGGCTAGTCCACAATTCTCCTTATAGATTGTTGTAACTTAAATTGGTTTTGCAGAATTTGTATCAAAGAAAAGTCTACTAGAAGTTTATGAACATATATTGTTTGTGAGTCAGCACCAAATAGCATCAGGGTACACTAAGCTGTAACGCCACTACACCGGAAAATGGGAAGGATTGTTTTGTGTTTCCCAGTGTAGAATTGGCACAATATGTGAAGTGCTCGTGTTTTGGAGGTTTTGCTGTGGCATTTAATACATATTATGGACTACTACAAAATCTTGGTTTGTCTTACAAACATTTGAATAAATGGTGGTCCAGAATACCCTGATAAATTAGTTGAATCTGAATTCCAATGTAAATTATGAAAAAAAAATTCAGAGAACTAAGAAATTGTCATGTTTATACTCAATGATTATCTACTAGCTCTGAAACTGATTTTCATGTCAACTGAATACTAGAGACAGTTCCAAGAAAAGCCTGTATTCAAATGGTGGAAATTGATTAGATTGTGAAGTTTTTATTGGTCATGGAATCTGGATTTGTAGATTTCTGTGTCAGAATGATTAATAGACTCTACTGTTTACTCAACTTTTTTCTTGATGAAGCCTAACAATGTGTGAATGTATTTACATAAATTCCAACTAAGTCGCTGAGTGTATTGGTTGCATTGTTTGAGAAGTTCTGATCTTATATTGCACTGTCTCTGTTGACTAAAAAAGGACTTAGATGGAAAATCATGAATTGTAGCTTGCCCCAGTACCAGAACAATAATACAAGGAACTCTTCGTCTCAGTCTAATTTGATTGAGTAAAATGCTTAAACTAGTCATTTGATTATTGTGATTAAGACTAGCATGGTCATAGGGTGAATGATGAAATATATTTCTAGAAGTACTTATATCCTGAGATTTCATGGTTTATTGCAGGTGGGTTTTGTGACTTTCTTTGTGAGCTCAGTTCTGGATAATCTAACATCGACAATTGTTATGGTTTCCTTGTTAAGGAAGCTAGTACCACCATCAGAATACAGGAAGTATGATTCAATTTGCTTCCTTATTTTAGTGCATGTGGAGTTAGCTGCTAGCTATATGGCCTCTATGCTTACATGTAATAATATCATATGATTATTTAGTGTATGTGGAGTTTGTTATGGTTTAGTATATGATTCTACAGATTATTAGGTGCTGTCATTGTAATAGCAGCCAATGCGGGAGGTGCATGGACACCCATAGGTGACGTAACCACTACTATGTTGTGGATTAATGGTCAGATTTCCACTTTGCACACTATGCAGGTATATTAAATTTCTGATTCCACTTGCTGAAAATATTTCAAATTAAAGAACAAGGGCTCCCCGCATGGATATTGCTTGTCCAATTTCTTTGTCAAGTTGATTAACTAGCTATCTTGATGTCATATTGAAAGTCAACAAAGGACTAAGAGCTAAGAATACTCTTGAAAATCAAAATGTTGATGCTTCTCCCATAGTTTTCTTTTAGCTGTTGAGGCACTAGTTTTATGTGCCTGATAGTCACAATAAGTTGTCTTAACTATTCAAATGATGTAATTGTTTCTTCACAATTCAATATTCATATTCTCTTCTGAGCATGTTGCAAACACGTGGATATGTGGTTACTTGAAACATCTATAACTCTCCTGTAATCCTTACACGATTTGATTTCATAGGAGGAAATTTGCAAACGACTGCTAGGTTTAAAAAGCCTGTGGTCATGCATGCGAAATGCACGCTATTACTTTGCAATTGGATTTTAAACATCTACAGTTTGACTTAAAAGGTCAGGTTAGGTTAATTGTATACAATCTCTCATGATCAAAGTTTCAAACAAGAAAGTCCTGCTTGATCAAATTGTTGCTTTCATTGACAAGTTGTACATGGTAAAGACCACAATGAATCTCAATTTCCAATGAGGTATTTGTATGAGATCATTTTGGTGTTCAGTATGCATCTTGACTGGATAGAGCTTGCTGTTGGTTCCCCTTGCCAAACTTAAACATCTACGATTAACAAGACCAATTTCTTAAAGTTCTTTATTATTATTATTTTTTGTCTATTAAAAAATTATGGAATGTTAATGGACATCCAAGGTAGTATTTTAAACATTTCACTGTTGTGCATTGTTGCTTATAGGATTTATTTGTACCTTAAGCCATTTCTCTAGCTGTTCCACTAGCTTTGATGTCCCTCACTAGGTATGTAATGCATAACTAGCAAATATGAAGTTGTATTTTCAATAATATTACTGATATAAATTTTTTGTTCTATTTATTGTAGCGAGGTCAGTGGTACATCGGAGAAAGGTGCCAATATTTTAGCTTCCGAGAAAATGGCTCCTAGAGGACAGCTTGTTTTTGCTGTTGGCATAGGAGCGTTACTGTTTGTTCCGGTGTTCAAGGCCATTACAGGCTTGCCACCTTACATCGGTATGCTTCTTGGACTAGGTGTCCTATGGATTTTGACCGATGCAATTCACTTTGGTGATAATGGAAGACAAAAACTGAAAGTACCACAAGCTTTATCTCGTATTGATACACAAGGAGTTCTCTTCTTTTTAGGGATTCTTTTGTCGGTAAGCAGGTACCTCCGAAAACCTTCATTCATCTCATTTTACAAACCTTCATCTCATTTTACAAAAGAGGCTGAGCTCTGTGCTAATTGAAAGAAATTGTCGTGAATTGTCTGATACATAACCAATATTCTTGTTCTCAATTTGCAAAACAAGATGATTAAATATGGTTTCCAAGTTATCTGTCATATTAAATTGTGCGTCATCTCATTTTTATCAATATAAAATCATGCAACTTAATAGAAAAAGAAATAGTTTAGGTTTTGAATGTGATCAGGAGCTGTTACTTCCATGTACACAGATTTTGGGATACGGTAATGACAACTCGATCTGCTAACAGGATAGTGAGATTCTTTTGATGTATATTTGTCTTTGTAGCTTGGAGTCTGCTGGAGTCCTGAGGAATTTGGCGAATTACCTCGACGCACATATCCCAAATGTTGAATTGATTGCAAGTGCAATCGGAGTGGTCTCAGCAATCATAGACAATGTTCCGCTCGTCGCAGCAACAATGGGGATGTATAACCTGACATCGTTTCCTCAGGACTCAGAGTTCTGGCAGCTCGTGGCCTTTTGCGCTGGAACCGGGGGTTCCATGCTTATCATTGGGTCTGCGGCCGGAGTTGCATACATGGGAATGGAGAAAGTGGATTTCTTTTGGTATCTTCGCAAGGTAATGTACCGATGTCTTCAACAAAGTATTTATTTTTTGTTTCTCCATTGCGATTGATGCCTGTTTTTCATGTCAGGTGAGTGGTTTCGCTTTTGCCGGTTATACTGCCGGAATCGTGGCATACGTAGCGGCTCATAACCTACATCTCTCTCTCCCAACCTCCTTGGCTGAGCTCCCATTTGTTTCAGGATTTTAGATCCTTCACCGCATTATCATCGACTGTTCTACAAGTCGGTCAATTTTGAAGATGCTAGGTGACTGATGACCAGAGTTTTAAGTTCTTCGCTACCATACAACTCTAGATATCAATCGATGATAGTAATAGCAGCAGTGGTTGATCTCTTGAGGACATCAGGATTATAAATGTTGTTGAATTCATTCGACGAATGAATTTTTTTTTGTTTCGAATGCATTCAAGGAATATGATTTCATTCCATCTGCTGCCTCCCAGAGTTCAAATTCTGGTCAATTTCATTCTACATGATTTCATTTCTCTTCCGGCCCGTCCGGTTAATGATTTCTAAGCATCAAACCTTGATTCTTGGTAGTCAACAGATGTCATTAATTTGTTTCACAGAAGAAGATTGTTTCGATGCGATGGTGTGAAGAAGTTTAGGTGCAATCTATTAGTAATAATTTAGATTTATGACAGAAGGTGAGTGAGGGAAAGGAATATATTAAGAATGAGTTCTTTGAGTGAAAGTCATAGAGTTGCTCGTACATCTTTTTCCACCTCACTAGTAGTAACGACTCAAATACATAACTTGACCGAAAGATTACCCATTTGGAGGACATAATATTGGAAAGAGATCAGGAAATAAGAGAAATACGCTAACAACACGACTTTATTATGCGACATCTTTAGTTAGACTCCGCTCTAAGTTAGATTCCTCTCGGTTCCGGTGATGATGGTGATGATGATGATGGTGATGGTGGTGGTGATGGTTCTTCATGAATTTATTTTATATGAATATTGTTTGTTAAATAATTATTGTTAGTTGATTGAGTTTGTTTTTTTTTTTTAATTTTTGATTACTATTGTTAATTTGTTTTAAACAGGGTATGTATGGACAAGGTGTAGGATCGTTGGCGGCCAACTAGAGGTGGAAAGGGGGGGGGAGGTGAATAGCTGTGAAATATGAGTTACACCCCAATGACTTTATACTAGTTGACTGTTTCACATGGATTGAATGAACAGAGACATTTTGTTTTATCATGCACGTGGAGATATAGCCGTTACACCCCCAATAGCTCTATACCAGTTGACTGCTTCACATGGATTGAACGAACAGAAACATTCTGTTCGCTCTCAATCGACTGCACAGTCGACTGACACATCAGTCGACTGCCCAGTCGACTGATCCGAGTGCACTCTCACACACATGCACTCAATCTCACCCGACCAACCTAGACCTAGCCTTCTAGCCATCCTCCATCAGCCTCGCGTCCCTCGGATGCCTCCCCATCCTT
>JBBPFP010630555.1:0-16277 GCA_037974795.1 Kaempferia galanga | reverse complement strand
GCAGATTGTTTTCTTCGCACTATTATCTCATTCGATAAGAATGTGTTCATTTATGCTAACCACCATTATTATTCAAAATATTCATTTCAAAATATTTTACATTCTAATCGATCTCGTAGCTTCAGCACCAGGTAGTGAAAAATCAACTAGTGACATGAAAGAATATCAAAAACTAGACTTTCGTTGCAAAATGGAATCATACAACTCCGTTTTAGCTTTGAGAAAAACCAATATGTTAATGGTCTTCTCAGTCTGAGAAAACAAAATTTTGTAAGCAAAATTCATCTCATTCATGAACTAATTTGAGGAATCTATTGCTGCAATGTTAGAGGAGACAGAGGAAGAATCTGTAGCTACGAATCCATCTGATCATCCTCCAACAATTCAGACTTCTCGCTGTCTGCCATGTCGAACCGTGAGAATCGTTGTGATTTGTGTACTTTCTGCTGGATTGCCGGCAACTTCCGGGTCACTGCCTGCCATACCATCTGAACTGCATCATCCTTCTTAGAAGGGTACTGGTACTCGAAGTGGCCTTCCACTTCCTTTAGCCTTCTCCACATCCGGGTCCAATCCTCACGGCTCACAGATCTAAGCAACTCGATGAGGAAACCTTTCTCAGTTGCATTTGATGTCGGAACAAAGATGCAAAAGTTGGAATAGTCAAGAACATCTTCATACGGGAGCTCAATATCATCACTGATGATGACCGGAACACAGTGGCTGGCTATGGCATCGAATAGCCGGTTGGAAGATGGGGTGTCCCCAGCGAGATTGAGACAAAATTTTGAAGAATGCATCCCTCGACTCGCTTCAAGTGTTCCATTCTCACGGAGACTTCCCGATGAAAAGTGCACGTCTTTTTCATCCTTGAGAAGATCAAACAGTTCTCTTCTAACTAGACCTCCCTGAACAGAAGAGATCTTTCAGATAACTTATACTAACGGTAATTGATTACTAAATTACAAGCAAAGACAATTTGATTTACTAGGACTACATGATTGTCAATAAGAAACAGCATTGAATTATTTTTTCAAGAACAGATCTTTTAAGAAACAGGTGAGAGCAAAACACTTACACCTTTCCTGTCGATACCTCCTTGAAAGTATAGTAAGGTTGGGCGACCATCAAATCCAGAAGAATCGTTGATGAATGTGGTGATCAAATGTTTGTAGGGAGCAATTATGTCTTTCTCCAAATTGGCTACCTGAGGAATGTACCTCCCAAAATCTGAAAGAATGAACATGCATGGTGACAGATCCATCCGAGCCTCTAACATGCTGTTTGGATGGTGCGCCAATATAATGTGATCTCTACCACCTGACCTTTTCCATTCCTCTTGGGCTGTTAAATACTTCACCAACTTCTGCTGCAGCAGCTGGTTGATACTTTGCGTTGCTGGTGGATGGATCTTTGAGTACCGATTGGAGCTCAAAGAAGAGAAGAAAGGCACAAAGACGACATCAGCTTCGTGAGAATCCTGAACTCTCACAGCGGTGCACGGGCCACTCCGATCAGGGAATGTTGAAGACAGGAGATCTAATGTGAGCCAGTAATCGATGCTGTGTTGAAGATTCAGTGCTCCAGGGTAGCTTGGAATTTTGGAGCGAATATCTGGCCAAACACTCTTGCCATCGCCTTTCCAACCCAACATGCCAAAGTGATACTCAGGTGGCAAATCATACATGAAAACTTTCAAGAGTGCTTTGCTTGGAATACATCGGTCAAGCTCTTTGTTCACTGAAAAAGTTCGATCCAAAAGTGGTGTTATTTTTTATCACGTAACAAACTTGTAGGAAATCACAATTTATATTTTCTAGGACTGCGTAAACTAGTCCTATGATCAATACTACCCTAACTCCTCAGGGTCAATTCAGATAAGGATTGCACCATGAACCATGACACAGAGAAGAAAAAAGAACCAGACAAATAACAAAGGTGATACATAGCATGATGATGCACAAGTTAACACCAGGAGTTGTTCCAAACCCATGGCTTATCTCCGGTGAAATGTTAAAGCTTATTTGATGATCACTATCTCAAAATATTATGCTATGGAGAAATGAGACGACCAAAATCTATATCATCTAGCAAAGAGGAGCGTGATCAAACAAGACAGTCAAGGACAACTCACCTTCATGTTCCCTAGATCGAGCACTAGGGTCCTCGAAAACGGAAAATTCCTCTTTTGGGGGAAAGGCATGGTTGATGACAGATTTGCCGCCATAACTCGAGGAGAAGAGATACGGAAGAATCAGGAGTATTGCACAGACAATGCAGTAGCATAAGGGTTGCTGGCACACATGCAAAACTAGCGGTATGCTTCTGCCGGCCATTTAGCACTTGATATGTCTTGGAAGAAAATACCTAATTTTGTAGCGAACATCCACCTTTTAGCCACGCATTAAGAACCTAGAACAGTGCTCGAAATCAATCAAGAACAGGAATCAAACAGATGGGGTTCCATAAAGTAATCGAAGAAAGATCCATACTCAATACTGAATCAAAGCTCGATCAACCATAGAAACCCTAACAGAAGACCTCCTCCTGAATCAAAATACGGAAAACCCCCAATACTGAACTTTCTACCACAGCATACAAATAAGCCTGCACTGTGCGACCGAAATTCGAAAAATGACGCCGAAAATGTTCTCCGACGACTCAGAAAAGGGGGCAAAGAGTAAAATCTCGGGAAGAAAAGTTATACCGATCATAGATTTTCGGTGACGAACGCAATGAAGAAATTAAATGAAGCCCAGTGCCATAAAAATCGAATCTTGGAGATCGTCTTTGCAGCATAAGAAACTCAGATCGCAGACTCTCGCTCGCTTCGCCTCACTCTCGGGGCGCCATTTATTAATTGTTTGTTATTAGTGCTCAAAAGTGTCTTCTGCTAATGACGACGCTTTTAACGGGAAACGGAATGGTTCAGCCAATAACAACCGTCTCAAGAGGCCGCTGGATGAACCGATTCGATGAACAGAACATCATCAATTGTTCAATTAATTAAATCTATTTATAATTTCCCTAAACAACGAGCTGTTCATTAAATGTATCCAAATCAATTAACCCATGCAACTTTTCCTTGCCGTTTTTTAGTCTTCGATAAAATACTGCAAGGATTCTTAAGGTGACTGATGTTTAAGGCTAAAAAAAAGTCATTTCAAAATGAGTTTTTAAGTTATTCAGGTTGGGTTCGGATTAGTAGGGTTCGGAATTGGATTTAGGAGTTTTAGATTGAATTCATGTTCGAATTGAGATTTAAAAAAATATTTCTCTAATCTTATCCGAATCTAATTCCATTCGATCCATCCAAATTAATCCCCTTAATTTTTAGAATGCACTGTGTGGCTTGGCAGCAAAATACAGCTTGGCTTTGGATGCCTGCCCCAACAATAAATGAGGCCTTGTGCATTGGCATGTGAGAAAGGGCCCTCTTGTTTCAGGAACCGAGAGCTTTTATTTCACACTCGTTTTCTTGGATACTTTTAGCCATAGGAAGGAGGGTAACAAGGACAAGCTATCAGTTCATCGAAGATGCAAATGCACCCAGAATTAGACAGAGTAAAGGCTCATTCTTTCTTGTTGCACCTAATTCTTACGGCATCGTTACGAACAACAACTCTGCAGTCAAATTTAGATGAGTGTGATAAACCTCCCAGACACAGCACCTCACTGTAACAAAAAGGTAGACAGAGCAAAAAGGTATGAGCTCATTGATTGAGGGCGTCGGTGGCAGCTTGAGTGATAAGGTGGGAGACTGGGAGTGCGTCATTGCCCATTTTTTCCCTTATAAATACAAGCAATTGTGTTACAACTCACAGCAGATTGCTTGTGGCCACTGGTTGGTTCTTCAGAAATGAAGATATCAGATACAGTTCTCGTCTTCCTGCTCTTCTCTCTGTTCGCTGCAATGGCAGCATCAGCCATGGTTTCAGTACTCTCTCACTCATTTCTTGTCCTGCATCCTCATGTGTTCAAATGAACTCAAATTTTCCGTTTTGCAGGAAGTGGCAGCTGAGGATCTTGGAGTGAGCTTGGCTGGAACAAAGGTTAGTAAAATAGAGACTTGATGTAGAATGGAGCAAGGCTCTATGCTTACTGATCTGACTTGGGTGTTTTTCTCTTGTTCAATTAGCAGCAGAAACACAAGCACTCTGGATTTGCACAAGCAGGTAGTACCATATACATCTGCAATTTACTCCTAGATAACTTTGAATCATCATCGTTACGATCTTGTTTTGGCAGAGTGCCCAGGTGCTTGTCAGTTCAGATGCTCCAAGACTGCTTACAAGAAGCCTTGCTTGTTCTTTTGTCAGCAGTGTTGCTACAAGTGCAAGTGTGTTCCCCCAGGGACCTATGCACACAAGGAGGCGTGCCCATGTTACAATAACTGGAAGACCAAGAGAGGGGGCCCTAAGTGCCCTTGAAGACTCAATTTCAACAAACTCAATATTATTGTACCCCTATGTGTTATCTAACATCAAATGATGGATTGGTCCTAATGCAAATGCTGCTTGCATAATATCCTACTGGCTTAGATCTGTGAGTTGTGTTGCCTTCGAGCATCCGTTGCATAGTTTCATCTAATTCTTAATATCTGAACTATAAAAAGGATTCTGTAAATAATTGGGAAAATTTTACTGAAATATTCAACTCGTGTTCTGAAGAGAATAAGAACTGTCAGGTTTTCATTGCTCAGCTAATGCTGCATGAAGTTCTCCACCTGAGATATTTAAGAGGGAAGTAAAAGTAACATTTCTGGGTAAAATAGCGACACTCCCAGTTTCACAAACTGATCCAGAAGGAATAGTTTGTGCCAAGGAATCATGGTGCTGGCAACAATTACGATCATATACTTCGAAGCAACGACTGCCGCGTTCACTACTATGTTTAAAATAGTCGACTGTGTTCGGCATTGCGCCGTTCAGAGGAACTCTGTTCATGGAAATCACTGAGTGAGGGATTCTAATTGCCTGGGGCAGTCGTTGTACGTAAGCAGACTTCTCAGAACCTCTCTCCGGAATAACCTTCAAAGGAGTTTGCCGGATTCGGTTGGAGCCCGAAGTCGAATGGAGAGCATCTGTGTGCATCTGAATCTGAGGTTGAAAAGAATGGTTCGTGTTCATCTGAACTCGGTTGGCATCGTAAGAAGGAATTCCAATTCCAGCAACGTGATGTGGAATGCTCATCATCTCTGTAAGACCTGGCGCAGACAAACCCATGAAGTTTTTTTGTTGAGCAAATTGATCCTCGGCGTGTTTGTGATCAGGATTTAGGATATCCACCTTGTCTTGTTCAGCATCATCGCCGACTGACTTGCCGTGCAATCTGCTCTCTTGATCAAGCACCAAGTCCCAAACCAAGTTGTCTCTCGCAGTCATCTTATTCTGAAGGCACTTAGACAGCCTTACGAGTCGCCGCGGCTTGTCAAAATCAGGAGCCATATGCTTGATGACTCCAACAAGCACACTGCACTTCCATGCCTTCTTGAGATCATGCGGTTTCCGATATGGCGGCGGTCCTTCACCCGCCGGAAACCCCAACTCCGGCCACCAGTCCTCGGTCGCAGTAGGCCACCATGGAGGTGGAATTCCCTCGTCAAATGGAAACTTCTTTTGGGGAGGATCACAGTGCTGTACCAGAGCAGAAATGATGGAGCCTAGAGTTGTGTCCTGCATCTCGAGCAATGATTTGGGAAGGGAGATCAGAGAACCATGAAGTTTTCCATTCGGCATTGGTTCATCAATCTTGTAGCCATGCAAGGCTGCAAGGCCACTCCTGTCGGCCATGACCTTTTCACTCCACCAGGCTCTTAGGCTATCGGAAGCACAAGTCACTGGCTTGCCTTCCTCTGGGATGACGGCGAACACAAAGCCTTTGATGTTGCTGACTTCGGTGAGCTTCTTCATGTACCGAAGGACTCCGCTGTAAGCTTTCGCAGTCTCCTTCTTGCGCTGAAGCTCTTCGGAATCTGTCGACTGCTTCGTTGAGCGCATACTTGATTGCTTCTTCTTCATCTGCTTCGTCTCGGTTCGTCTCCTGCCAATGGAGGAGGCACAACCTTCTGCAAGCCTCAAAGCTTTGATTGAAGATATTTTAACTCTGATTGAACTTGAAACTTAACGCAGAAGAAGGAAGAAAAAGGGATGCTTAAATAGAATTCAATCTCATCCAATTCCTTTTTTTTTTTTAATTTTAATCAAAACAAAAGAGATAATAGTATCTTCAAAAGCATTGAATTCATTACTGTATGATATTATGACTAATGTATACATTGAATGAGAGCTTAAAAGTTGGACAATATTATAACTTTTAATGCCTCAAATCATGATAAGATTGTGTTATTATTGTTAAATAATGATTTTTTTTCTCAGATGCAGGAGGCAATTAAACCTAATAATTACCTTAGGCGATATCCAATGTTGTTCAAAATTTGAAAATATACAATAAAAAACTTTCCTATTTCTTTCTTCCCGAAAAAAAAATTCATTTGTTAGATACACTATATCCAATTGAGTTAACGTCATTATTATTTATTGATTAATTTTAAAAAGGATCAACTCGACCATTAGATTCACAAATCATATTCAACCTCACACCTACAAATAATTTTGTTTTTAAAATATTGTAAGTTTTAAACTATTTTATATGATTTACATTAAAAAAATGTAATATATTTTATACTATTTTACACAATTTGTGTACAAAAGATATATGACTCATGAAAGAAATCATGAGATAATTAACAAGTTTAGAAAAATGAAAATGCAAACGAAATATGACTTTGTGTGTCTGTTTTTTTAAAATAGAATAAAGTTAAATTAAAATAAAATAAAAAAGAAGATAAGTTCAAGTGTTTTCTTAATTCAATTCCAGTCAGGCTGCGTCCCCATGTACGAACGGTGAAGGCTGTGGGGTCCGACCGGACCGGATTTGGCGGTTTAATCAATACAGCGGTTCAGATTAATACAGATTGAAATCCAACGGACTGGGTTGCACGGCGTCCTGTGGCGGCTACTGACGTCGCCTGGCAAGAGGAATATGCCACGTATGTTGCGTGGGGTTGACGCGATCAGCTGATAGTCTTCCGCCATCTATAAATGCTATAAATGGCAGCACAGTTAGGTTTCATCGAACTCGATCTCGACCTCATCGTTCTTCTACTTCGCCGGAGAAGCCTCGTCGGAGAACCTGAAATCCATTGGTAAGTCGTAATATTCCCGATTTCCTAATGGCCATGATATGATTTGAACGGGTAGATGCGACGATTGTTATTTTCTCCTCTTTCTCTGAGTGTATTTGTGCGCTTACTGGCTGAATTGCTGAGCCTTTTATTATTATTATTATTATTTTTGCTTATCTCCAGATACTATTATTTTGATTTGTTGGTTTGCACATTGGATCTCTTTGTTTGTTGAATTCTAGGGGTATTTGTGCTTATTAGTGGTGGAAACGATGGGGCTTACTTTTACGAGGCTTTTTAGCCGGCTCTTTGCGAAGAAGGAGATGAGGATTTTGATGGTCGGACTCGATGCGGCTGGAAAAACGACGATACTGTACAAACTCAAGCTTGGAGAGGTGGTCACCACCATCCCCACAATTGGTACAATTCGCGCGTGATACTTCTAATAAAGATTTTCTGCGGGATTAAGTTCAAGATTTAAACCGTTTTTTTCCAGAGAATCTAGTGACCATAAACTCTCTCTTTGCCTCTGTTCTACATTATAAATTATTTTCAAACAATAAACAAGCTGTTAAGATTCAACCAAAGATAAAAGATAGTTCTCGATTTGTAGGCCATATGTACGTTTTCCAACCACATACTAATTACTCTGTAGTATGTTGCTGTAGATGTCGCTTGAAACAAACAACATTTTGCTTTAACAATTGATGATGATTTCCAATTATGTAAGTGTTATAAAATCATTATTGAGGTAATTCTTGAACATTGTAAATCTATATTTTGATTCATAAATATACTAATTTTGGAACACGAACTACCTTTTGCAACAAACTTTGTCTCCATAGAAAGCCTTACTTTGTTGCTTTGTAGTTTCAGTTATACCTACTGGTTCCTTTGGGCTTTGATGCACTCTTGAAAACAGTGCTTTTGTTTACTTTGTGTCGCTCCTAAAGCCAAATAAACACAAGGCAAGACCAATAGACAGGACCAACACATAAAAAGGAAATGATTTCTCATTTCTATGTCACCAATCATTCATAATATCAAATAATCATACTCGGAATTGAACAATAGCAGCCTTAGTGTTCCTCTAAGGATTTCCTTAAATTAATTGATGAATTGTTAATATTCATAGTTTTTTCGAGAATGATTTTGGTAATCCAGTCCATGTACTGAATTTCTTTTTCTTCATAACTCGGCATCATCTATTTATCTTCTTAAGGTAGTTCTGTCGCATGACAATATATGTGAAGACAGATGGTTACTTTTCTAGGACAATTTGCAACTTAAAACTGCACTAATGATAGCAACTTACTCTGCTTATTCGTTTTACCAAGGGTTCAATGTGGAGACCGTTGAATACAAAAACATTAGTTTCACGGTTTGGGATGTTGGTGGCCAGGATAAGGTAACTTGCTGTAATCTTATATTTAGTTCAATAACATCATCTATGATCATAATGCTTAGTTTTCACAACTATTGTATGAAAGTTATCAATTAATTATTATTACTTTGTTTGGTTTCTTGTCCAAACAGATTAGACCACTTTGGAGGCACTACTTCCAGAATATACAGGACTTATATTTGTTGTTGACAGCAATGACAGGGATCGTGTTTTGGAGGCCAGGGATGAACTGCACAGGATGCTAAATGAGGTGGGCTCATCTAGCTTCTCGATCACCATTATGATAGCTTTAGATTATCAGATTGAATGACTACATGTAGCCTGTGCTTACACATAGGTTCACGTTTGATGCTTATGTGTAGTCAACTTTACCCACCATTTTAATGGCCTTCTGTGAACAATTATGACAAACAATAAGAAATAAAACAAATTAGCAAAGTTGCAGTGACAGGACAGATACGAAGTTATGAGTTAGGATTGGTAGGCTACATCAATATCCAAAATAAATGGTGGTAGTGTCAGTGTAACATCTGTGGCCTCTTGCATTTTGGTGGTAAAATTCAAATTTGTTGAATGGATGAACTGAGCTAGGGCAGGAACTGCAGTGATATTGCAAGTACCTTTACTTTCTATTTGTTACAAAAAATGTTTCCCAAATCATCTTTCAAGCAATATATTGTTGAAAACTTGAAATCTGAGGATCCTTTACAAGTGAACCTTCCCTAGTATCATAGTATGTCAACAAGTTATCACTGGATCTCTTTCGACTCCAAGAATATGATAGATGGCTAGAGAATATAAGTTCACATACTAAATTGATCTAAGTTGTGAGAATAGTTATTCTAGAAAGGTGAATGCTATCTGCAATAGTAGCGTGACCAATTTCCATGGTTTCCTGAGTGTAACATTTTCCCAAGTAACTTCATTTGTGTTTATCTCCTATGTGAGATATACTTCATATGTCACTTGGTCTTGTCTAGAATCATCCATCCCCATAACGAGATGGGGATATTCTATTATCTTCACCCAAGCATATTATTTTTGGCCTTGAACTCATCACTGACTTGCTTCTTGTGGGTATTCCAGGATGAATTACGTGATGCTTTGTTGCTTGTATTTGCCAATAAACAAGACTTACCAAATGCAATGAATGCTGCTGAAATTACTGATAAACTTGGGCTACATTCCCTACGTCAACGTCACTGGTATGATTCTGCATCCATGACAAACTAATGTTCACCCATGGTGCCTTCTGCTTGTCTGCTAGGATATTATGTCCATTCTTTTAATCTTACTGTTTGTTTCAGTTCAGTGTCATCGTTCTTATTTGTATTTTTCAAAAATAAAAAATCTACTAGTCGTTTGATCAAGTAATGGGTAATGATTATAGGTACATACAGAGTGCATGTGCAACATCTGGTGAAGGTTTGTATGAGGGACTGGATTGGCTTTCCAGCAACATGGCCAGTAAGGTACTCGATTTTGATATTCTGCAAATTACTAGTTGTTAGTGCGGTTTATTTGGTGATTGTGAAATTATGAATAGATTTCTTTGGCTCTCTGTTGTAAAAATCCTAAATAAGCATAGCTAAATAACGGAAGATGGTGCTTCTTATATTGGTGGCGATTTGGAGAATGAGAGAGAATTGCGTCATTAACTTATTAGTTCCAATGTCAAAATATGCATAGAGTGATTTCGTAGTACACCCTCAACGTCTACGAATTAACTCTCGTTCTTTGCTAGCTCTTTGTCTACTGTTCCTCATTAACGCTTGGTTGAACCCCCTAACTTGAAATGGAAGCCTAGATGGAAGCATGTTAGGAACAATGGAATGACATGACGATGAATCCATTCTATTACTAATTGGCATGTCTTGGCCAATGAGAGTTAATTTATTAGTTTTTTTGTTGCCATAGCTAAGTTTTTGAAAAATGCATACCTTTTCATTTACAATTTGATCTATATTGCAAAAAGCCATGACACAATTTGAGGCCAAATAAAGTGCTATGGATGTGGGAAACTCATGAAACTTGGATTCAAACCAACTTTTATCTTATTTTATTTTATTTTCCTTGCAGGCTTGAAACTTGTAACTAGGTGATCCTGTGATATATTGCTTGTGGATCCAATTATCAGGTTTGTTCTCTTTTGTCTTGCTCTTGTACTGTGTAATATGATATGTACAAACAATATGGTGTGATTGTTTTATAACGTGATCGTAGTGTGCTTGTGATCAAAATATTGTCTATGTTAAACAATATATATATACGCACACCAATTTGACCAATTTATTCATTTTATCAATTTAATAACCAGCCTAATTTTCAAACTGTTGAATTAGCCATCGTCCATTTGGATCGAACAAACTTAGTATTTGTCAAGTACGATTTTCCCTCTTCATTTACAGCCTCAGTCATGTTTATACATATATATTATTTATTTGTTCAAAGTAGTAGGCCATGTAAAAATTAAGAATAGGAAAAAGATAACTATCGTATTATATCTTCAAAAGTGTAAATCTTTATATAGAGACATAATTAAAAGAAATAAAGTCTAAAAAAAGACTAACTTTAAAAATACCGTTGTTCAGTAATATAAATTTATATGCTCAAATTAACCTTTGTTTCAGAGCGAGAGCTCTGTAAATTTGGTTTATTTCACTACTCAAATTGGCACACATTATTGAAACGATAAAATGAATTACAATTTGAATTACCACCACTCATGAGAATTTGTACTAACTACTTTTGATTTGCTAGTTAAACCAACGATCATGCAGGGGAAAAAAAGTGTCCATGAACCTATCGACGAACTCATTTACAAGTACGCAGAAATAAGAGCAGTAGCTGCAAGTCACCGCCATGAATTGAGTTTGTCATAGACCAAGAAATCCCAAAAGCTTCACCCTCGCATGGCAATCCCTGTTCAGGATCACGGCGTTCTCTCTCAACCCGTCCACCGTCACCTCGCACTTCACCTTCACTTTGATCGTCCAGCTCTTCATGGCGCCCAACTTGACTCTCATCGGAACCTTCACGTTCACTTCCAGCGGCACCTTCCCCTCCCTCTGCGCCGCCGCCAGCTTCCGTCCCACATCCGCCCCCAGACTTATCCCGGCGCCCCGCAGCTCCGTCACGAACACCGTCTCGTTCCTCGGCGGCTGGTAGAACGCCGGCCACTTCCCCTCGCACAGCGTCACGCCGTCGTACCCCGCCGTGATGTCGCTGCCGTCGCGGTAGTAGACGCCCATCTTCTTGTTGCGGTGGTTGTCGGCGCGCACGGTCACGTCGAAGACCGGCGAGACAGTGGCGGCGGTGAGGTTGAAGGAAGAGATGGAGAGGCCGGTGACGGTGTAGTTGGGGGCACGAGGGCGGAAGACGAGGTAGAGGGCGCCGGCCGCGACGGCGAGCAGGAAGAGGAGGGCGAAGAGCCAGGCTATGCAGAGGCAGCAGCACCGGCTCCGGCGGCGGGTGGCGCGACGGGCATAGACCTTGGACAGGTGGGCGTTGCCCGGCAGTGGCTGTCGGAGGACCACGTCCTTAGGGACCTGGATGACGTAGGTTCCTGGCTCCGGCCAGGGCTTGCGGGCGGGGAGGCTGCCGGTGTTGGAGGATGTGGTGGACCGAGGACTCTCCGCCGCATCTGGCATCGCCGGGTCCGGCGTCTTCATCGGGTGGACGCGGTCGGCCATCGCTGCTGCTGCTTGATCGAGCTGCAGAGTGAACAAACAGAGACGATATAATACACTGAAAAAAAATCAAGAAAAAAGCCTAGCTCACTGCAACCTTTTGATAGGAATCCATCGGGAAGAAAACAGATACATCCGCAACAAAATCTTTCAGAAAAAAATATATATCCAGAGGGGTGAAGAACCAAGGAAGCAGCCACAGATTAATAGGAAACAAATCCGCGAATTCTTCTATAAAAAAAAAAAGCTATAAGAGGGCAAATCAATAATGGCTTTCCTGTTCCATCTTTCCAAATAATAACATAAATTAAGAGTTAATTGCAGAAAATCGACGGTGCCATATCGACTAATCGAAGAAAAGCTACGATTTTTTTGAGCAATTCCAGTGAAATCCGAAATTACTTTGCATAGAAAGATCAATTTAAACGGAGCAGTGAGTTCGAAGGTAAATCCATCTGTTCAAAATCGATTGGAAATCTCAGAGACACTGCGTCTCGATTTGATTCCCTTCCAGGTAAAACCACCCACATTCCATAACCGAAAAAAGTCAAGTTCTTCAGGACCTCGAACATTTTAATCCCACCTACCAAACAATGGAAACGTCGAAGAAGAAGTTGTTGATTACCTCAAACTCAAAGCTCCTTGTATCAGCAAGAACAGAGGAATAAGACTCGTTCGTCCTCTCTCGTCTCCTAATGAACGGAGTTCAAATACTCGGATTCAACAGCTCCGCGTTCTTTATATCGAAAGGGATGCAGCGAAGCAGGTCTAGTCGTAATGGAAGCGTTCTTCAGCCAGCCGCACGAACTTCTCGTGCGCACGACACGGTCAGGTGCGGTGCGCCTCGTAAAACCCATGCGTCCGCATAGGTCTCCCGCCTTAAAATCATGAATGATATAGCGTTTCAGCCGTCCGATCTGACGAAAGTAGGGCCCACGCGGCCGCTGATAAACCTTCAACGGCACGGCAACAGCACCGCGTCGGACGCGGTTGCTTCTGGAAACAGTGCTGCCGCCGCACACCCGTTGCCATACCCGCGCAGCGACTGGAACACAAGCGGGATCCAGCTGTAGGCTAGCAGTGTGACGGCTGTATCACGCTTATTAAGCATGCATCAAATTGCGTAAAATAAATCAAATAGGACAGCTATTGTTTTAAGATAAGATTTTAATGCAAACATTTAATTATTATTCTACTCGGTCATATGCTGTTAATTAAAGATATTTATTTTTAAAAAAAATTGGTTTGGTGGTATATGACGAGTAGCGGGTGAGGTTTTTGACCAGGGTCATCGGGAAAGAGGGCAATTAGTGCGTGAGTTAGAGATTAATTAGCAATATATTATTTAAATCTTAATATAATCTTTAATTAGTGGCGTGAAAGAGACTTTGTCTAATTGACGTCATTACGCTTCGTCGGTTACTCACGTTTCTTTTGTGAGAACGTAAACACGAGAGCGAAGTTAATTTTATTAATTATTCTATTTGCAATATTTATTATATATATTATATATACACACACATAAGCTAACTGCCTCTCTTCGCAAATGGCAGTCAAACTGCAGCTACAACTAGGAGCACATGAGTTTTGACAAAGGTCAAAATTTAACGATTTAATCATCTCAATTGTATTCGATCCATATATCTTTTGAATTTTTCAAGGTGAACTTCTTAATAAGCAGAACAAGAAATAATCATCATTTTGATTAGATTAGATGGTTTCTAATTTACTTTTACACTAGTCATAGCTCACAGAAGAAATTAAACAATGATATTATTACATCGTTTTGAAATATAATCAAGCATTCCCTAGTTCTTTCATATTCTGTAATTTTTCGATCGCTCATAGAACTTTATGATTAACTTTGCTTAAATATTGATGGCTATTCTAATGAATTTTTTTTCTGTTCACTCGGAAAGGTCCATCTGATTTATTCAGAATGGAAACAAGTGTCTTGATTTGTTCTTTGGTTTCATCGAGTTCTTGGATTGGGGACATTTGGTGAAAATGTTAGTGTTAATTCCTATGGAGTAGAGTTGCTACAGTTAGTAAAAGTTCAAATCTTAATAAAGTTGAGAAAAAAAGTTCTCCCCTCAATTATTAACTACAACTTTCTGATTTACCTCCTTACAGATGATTTTGGGACCGACCGTGTGAAGTCACTAGGTACGTGGTGGATGCTACCTTTTGCTACAAAGGGTGAAAATGTTGGAGAACTGCTGATTAAAATATGAGTGTTCGTGCGATTAATAGGAAATTAAGGACTAGCTCTTTGTCGATTGATTAGTCTCCTTAACCTTCTTATCAAATTCTTAATTGATGATTTAAAAATAGACTTTTGGGGCTTGAAACGAATGGTATCTATCATTTATCTCGTCTGGAAGCAATGAGAGATAGACTACCGGTGATGCGTTGCTAGTGTTGACCGAAGGAAGACTTTGAACCGGAAACCAAGAGGAAAAGGAGGGTGTACTGTCTTCGATATTGACCAACTCGTAGAACTTCCAAAGAAGAGAGTGAGTTGTCCTCGTCGACGGAGGAGCCTATGAAGAGTAAGAGAGCTAGGGAGCGAGCTAGAATGAAGACCAAGTTACCTTTATTGGCAGTCACTGCAACTACGTACAGTTTCTACACTACTATACCAAGTGCAGTAATGCGTCCAAGCAACAAGAGGGAGAGGGGGTAGTGTGATTGCTGTTGAAACACAGAACACAAAAGCACATAGGAATAGAAAAGAAAGACTAGTTAAACAAGTAAAGAGAAGATAATTACTTTTTTTATTACTGATAAGTGATTGTTTAGGCTAACTAGCTTATTTATATATATTGTCAACCTAATGTATGGAAAATATAATAATAAATATGGTAATATATTATCATAAATATAGTAATAATAAATATTAAAAAAAATGATAAATCTCATTTGGATTGCAATCCAAACTATATTGATAATATATTACCATGATTGGAATGTCATCTTTCAATTATTGATGATTTACCATGTTTGGATTGCAGTCCAACATGATAATTTATTATTATTTATATATTTATTACTACCATTTTATGATAATATATTATCATATTTATCATTATAGTTTTCATATATTATATTGCCAATATGTATAGGATAGTTAGCATATGACAATCAATTATCAATAATAAAAGAAGTAATTGTTTTCTCTTTACCTATTTATCTGGCATTTCTTTTCTATTCCTATGTGCTCTTTTGTTCTGTATTTCAACAGCAATCACACTACCCCCTCTCCCTCTTATTGATGGGACGTAGTGTAGAAACTGCACGTAGTTGCAGTGACTGCCAACAGAGGTAACTTGGTCAGCCAGATTAGTGGATCTTGATAAACCTAAGTATAATTTTACTCTAATATTTTACATTACTATTATTATTGTTGACTAATTTAGTATTGCAAGAAAAGTCTTAGTGGATTAAGTGATTAAGGTAAGTTCTTGGGGGAGAGCAATAAGCTCGTGTCTCAGTAGAGACAAACTTTAATCACTGATCCAACTGAAAAAACCAATGAAAGTTTCTAAGTTGAGATCAAGATAACCCTGACTATCTTACTCATGCATATATCTGTTCTAACTCTATTTTGTAGCGTAAATACTATGTCTATGCTAACACTATTTTGCAGGAACTAAGCATTATTAAATGGTTCCGTTAACTAATAAATTGGTTTCGTTGACATATCCTTAGAAATATGAAACAGTTTAAATCTGAATCAGAAAATAAAGGAAAAAATAGTTCTGTCGACTGATAATAATGATTAGTCAACTGATAGATTAGAGATTTCATCGAGATAAGACTAGATTGGATCAGAGAACAAAAGGTAAAAAAGTTCTGTCGACTGATAAGTATGTTCAGTCAATGGATCAGCAGATTAGAATACAATCAGTCAGATCAACCAGAT
Organism: Kaempferia galanga; assembly: GCA_037974795.1. NCBI lineage: Eukaryota > Viridiplantae > Streptophyta > Magnoliopsida > Zingiberales > Zingiberaceae > Kaempferia > Kaempferia galanga. The sequence goes on along the minus strand of JBBPFP010630555.1, from coordinate 72 downwards.
TAGTTGGAAGAAAGGTTATATTCCATCAATGGATAAAATGGTTTAATCGATGGATCAAGCTGATTTCGCGGT